>CATIWQ010685735.1:0-43577 GCA_949673415.1 Euphorbia schlechtendalii
TTATGAGATTCAGTGGGTAACTTAACATCAGTGGCTAATCCAATAGCCTGAAGAAATCTGACTGTGTACCAAGTGAAATCAATTTGCCACCATTCCAAGCCTTGCCTTGCTGAGTATTCAAAAGCATGATGGTTATTGTGCCATCCCTCTCCAAATGCTAACAATCCTACCAACCAATTGTTCCTTGACAAATCACCCGAATTCCATACTTGATTTCCCCATACATGACTTGCAGAATTTACTAGCCATGTTATGTGGAGCAACCAAATACCCCTTACTCCCTGTATATCATTCCAACCATTAACATGTTAGATTAAAGAAAGTACAAATTATTGTGAGCTTTAAGATGGTTTGACATTCAAATTGCAAGATTAGGCTTTTCCAGTTTGTGAAGCATGCAAAAGCCTCAAATACTTTTTTTTTATTTAACTTGAACATAAGTTCAGTGCACGTATATATTGAGAAATGTCATTTCGTGAGTTTCACACTTGCAGAAATGAAAAAAATTAATAGTATATTAAGAAGGACAAAAATGGAAATCATAGTCACCATGCCCCAAACTAAGAAGGGAAATCCACCAAGTGCATAGAGCAGAATTGGAAGTGCAGTTACATGTAACATGTACGTATTTGAGAGAAATTTGTAGAAGGGTTGCTTCTCTAAATCACCCACATTGTTTAATCCTCCACACTGTTACTAATCCCATTTACATTTTCAGTACTAAACAGAAAGCAAGAAAGAGGGGGCTGGGATATAAATGAGTACTTACTTTTTCCACCTGAGAATTGGTATCAACGATCCAATATAAATGACTATGCCAAAAGCCTTCAATATGGCTATGAGGATCTCTCTCTGAATCACAAAACTGATGATGACGTCTATGTGTGCTAACCCAACTGATGGGATCACCCTGAAATAGTTAATTATATCAAAATTAGTATGTTGACTAATAGTTGAACAAAATAAGGAAAAACAAGCATTACAAAAAAGTTCAAAAAACTCAAGATCCATTAGAGATGTATATCATAAAGATGAGTCAGTGTAAAATATTGTTCTTCAAATGCTTGTACTTTCTTTTATGATTAAACAAAGGGGTAACACAAATAGATCTGTCATATCCAGAAATAAGGTGTAAAGATCTGAATCAAAGTGAGCTGAATTCATTTCGATCCCATTTTTTTATTAAAAAAAACTTGTTTTCGGTTTGATATTGGTTTTTGAAATAAAACCGAACCGGATTATTTATAAATAGTAAAAGCATAAAAGTATATTTTATGGTATATTTTCTGGGTAAATAATTATAACATCCTTGTGTTTTAATCAAATACATCAGTACCTTCATGTGTGTTATATGTTTTGTCATTGTCATACTATAACCTCGTATTTTATATTATCCCTTCTTATATTATTTTTCTTAACATAATGTACGTTTATGAACAAAAATTAATCTTATATATCATATCTTAAAATATTATAGATTAAAATGATTCTAAAAAGGTTTTTTATGATTATATTATCTCATGTGATCATACTTTTAAAATTTTGAAAAATGTCTTATAAATTACAAAAAATACTTTGTGTTGACTTTTTTGGCTATCGTAGCGTCAAGGTCCTCTTTGTTTGGCTGGGGCTGAGTGTGCGTTTTTTACCTTGATCCGGCTGAGCTCCCTTCGCTATCCAAGGAGGGTTCTGAGTGGGTCCTATGCGCCGAGCCTTCATCCCTGCCCTGAGATGATTCCCCCTCGAACTCCCTTGTTTCTCGTCTTGAGGAGTCCATTTTTTCCTTTCCCTTAACAGTAGCGGTTCTTCTATCTTCTGGTGTCCGCGGACGACGGTAGGTGTAGCACGAGCGGCTTTGTCCTGCCACCGACGAGGAGCCCCATGAAGGATATCGCGTTTCTAACCTCACTAATTGCCTTTCTTGACACAAACTCCGGAGTAACTCCTGCTCCTCCTTCCGTGAATGTAAGATTTCGTTCATCATGTTTTGCATAAGGGTCATGGCCGCATTTTGTTGCTCACTTTGCTTGACGAGCATGGCCACCACGTCTTTCTCTGCAGCTTTCCTTTTTGTTCTTTCCTCAAACGTCTCTTGCCCCGTTGAAGCGGGCGCCTCTGTCCGTTGCGGGGGGATTGTCGTGACCGAATTCGACGCCCCGGCTTTGTCCCCAGGTTCTGGTGTGTCTAAGAATAGGATGGTCCCGGGAGTGAGAGGAGGTTTTGTTGGTTTGTTTGGGGGAGTGGTCATGATTTTGGGTTGTTGTCCACGATCACCGCACCAATTTGGTATCCGTTGGGTGAAGTCCGCGACCTTCAGCGTCCTCGGAACCTGCAAAACAAGTCTCCGGCCGGAAGTGTTTCTGGCGAAGACCCTCCGATGCTAAGAGGTGGTAAGTATATATTCTTAAAATAGCAGTTACCTCAAAAGTGAGAGATTATCTTGCTATTTATAGGAATTTGTATAATGATGGTCTGTGGGACCCGCCTGTGAGCTGTGCGCAAGTGGCAAGCTACTTGGAAGTCTTTTCCGCCATCGGAGCATTAAACTTTTCCCCTCTGCCAATCAATTTTGCATTTAATGCGACAGTAGAGAGATAAGGACTGCACTGAATCGGCAAGGGTTGCGCTGAAGGCGCTTTAGCGAAGACACGAAGGGTATCGCTAAAGGAGTATATCAGCGTTGAGGCCTTGGCATTAGCTGGATGCATAAGTGCTGAGGTATGTTCGGGCAAAACACGCTTCGGCGATGTTATCGTGCTGAAGCGATCTGAGGCGCTTTCTTCCCCTAAGGCATAGTTCGCTAAGGAGCCCCTTCTTTCTGGGCCAAGGTGTGTTATTTGGCCCTTAATGAGCCTCGATATCAGGGTAAGACTTGAATTTGGTTCCAAAGCCATTGAAGGAGGAATCGCTGTCCTGTTTTGGTCACCGCACCCTTAACAAGCATGACCAACCAATTCCAATATAAAATTCTACAAAGTTGTCATTTTAGCATATATCTAGTCAAGGAATATAAATACAAATATGATTTAGCTATTGGAAGAATATATGCGAAGTACAAAAACTTACAGCATAGCCTAGGAATTCAAAGAAGAGTAAAAGAAACTGAAGACAATTTGCTATTAAGGTAAAATACTTTATTTCTTGAGACAAATTACAAACCTATTTCCAGCTGCAATAGTTTGTACATGATTTCAACTAAAGAAAGCCTGTTTGGCAGTTAGTTTTTCTGTTTTCTTCATGTCTACATATTTGCCAGCCAGTAAATCAAAGAGAATGGCAGCACCAACACCAGCAGCTAAGTCAATAGTATAGTGACCTCTAGTGCCAAGCAACCTCACAACTTGTAGGACATTAAGCACATCAAAAGTCCAAGCCAATTCCCACCTCTGCATTCTTCTCATATCCAATGATGCTATCAAAGACCCCGCAACATGTCCTGAGAAAAACAGGAAGAAAGACACATTTCCGACTGGGAAGTCCGCTCCTGATCCTACAAATCCCTGATTCAATTCACCAAATTATTCACCTCTTCTACCATAACACACTTAATTTTATGAAAAGATTCAATCTTTCACATTTCAACAAAGGGGGTAAGGGTCATGCCATTACAAACTAAACCAATTAGATTCTTTCAATCTTTGAATAGAAACTCAATTGAAAAAGTTGGAATCTTTTACGTGGGAAAAGAAAGGGGGAAGAAGATTACCTCGGGGAGAGGAAGCTGAGTGGAGAAGCCGAGAATACCACGGCAAGTGAACATGAATAAAGCAGAAATGGTGGCTCTTGGTCTTCCTTCTATCAGCCATGTCCACAATATATATGTTGTTTGCATCCCAACAAACACCTGACGTCATAAAAAAATTATTGGTATCGTGTAAAATGACCAATTTTTAAAGAGATAGTAGAATACAATTGCCAAGCATAATTTAATTACATGTTAAGCAAAATCAAAATTACAATTGCTCTTAATGTCGATTTCAAATATCAAAGGCAATGTCAATTTGTTACAAACCAAATGCGGGAAATTCTAAACAGAGGAGTTTCGAAAGGTAAATCGAATTGCAGGTATTCAACAAGTACCGTGTTAAGAGCAGCCAATAAAGTGTTGAGCTCCGGCGAGGAAGAGAGAAGGCGATGGAGGGATGTTGTGGCAAGAAACCCCAAATCGAAGGGCGGAGAAGACGATGGAACCATACGAAGCGTATATTCAACGGCCATGAAAAACAGCAACCCAAGAGCGAAAAGGCAAGGCAACCAATGGTATTTCACCACGTTGACCGCATCATGAAGCGTCCATCTCAGAAAAGAAGGCTGAAAGCCGCAGACCCCACCGTTTCCGTTGGCAATCTTTTTGACGCCGTTGACGTTGATCTTTTTCCGGTTAGAAAGGATGGTGGTTGTAGTGGCGGAGGAAGTCATGACAGAGAAGAATGAGCAGTTTATTCTATAAAAGGAGAGTGGCGGAGTAAACGAAGAGAGCTAAGCTTGGCTTAGCTTATTTGGAGTTGTTGAGAACCCAAAGGTTTGGACAAACTGATTAACTGTTTATTTATTTGGCTCTATACGTGTAAAATCTAATTCAACTCGCACATGTGACACGTGATGTCAATTCCACTTTCTTTTTGTTATATGATGTCTAATCAGATTTGGCATTTGGCCTACATCTTTCTATTACTTTGTTTCCAATGCCATTTCAGTATCACTCAACTTAATTATATCACAAAATTGGAACAACACGTTTTAAGTTTTTCAAATTTCCTTACGAAATCGCCGACCA
This sequence comes from Euphorbia schlechtendalii, assembly GCA_949673415.1. NCBI lineage: Eukaryota > Viridiplantae > Streptophyta > Magnoliopsida > Malpighiales > Euphorbiaceae > Euphorbia > Euphorbia schlechtendalii. The sequence continues at coordinate 4,778 of CATIWQ010685735.1, forward strand.
CAATTATTTTATGGTATATTTAACCATAATATAATACCCCAACTTCCCTGTTTGAGTATAGAATCCAGAAAAGCACATAAACCCAAAATAGAACAATAAGACAAATTGTAGCGATGACAAGTTTCTGTACTGTTTGTTTCTTTCATATTATATGGATTATGTAAATATAGGTATGAATGAAGAAATACGAGACAATTGCTATTTACAACTAACCAAGTCTTGAACTCGAATGATCATGAACTCGTTTCTCATAAAATGAACTTGTTAATAAGTAGAACCTCTTGCATGGTATTGTTGTTAACATTTAGAAGCATTTAATTGTGAATTTCTTTATATTCCAGACACCTTTTTTTGGTTACAAAATAAATAGTATTACTTTTCCAATAGTAAAAAGATTCCAAAAAACTTCACGCGGCAATGCTTGTATGGATGGTCATGGGCACCTGGTTACTTATTAATGAAAAACAGAGCATTATGAAGCCTAGGGAATTTGAATTTGTCATTTAAACTTTGGTAATGTAGTACACACAAGTTAAAAAGTGCTGAACAAATTATTACACGACTTACCGTCATCTATTTAACCCATATTACAACAAAACTGAATGACACCCAAAATAAAGCAGCTTCATTAAAACACAAAACAAGTGCTAATCTAGGGGGATATTAGTGAAGCTCTAATGACTCGAATTATGTCTGAAAGAGAAACAAGTCCAACAAGAGCACCCTCTTCATCCACTACCCACACTCTATGCACATGTTTCCTCACAGCCTTCTCTATCACTTCCTCTACAGGAGAATCAACTCGGCAACTCACCAGCTCCCTCGGACCTGACTCATTTGAGGCATGAATCGGCGATGACCCCACTGTTTCAGTGAATTCTAATGCAGTTAAGGGCAACCATGTCTGCAACGCTGCTAAATGGCATCCCCTCAAATCAGTCGCCGAGAATGTTCCCAGCAGCTTCCTCCTCTTCGCCTGTACCACATAAAAATCATTTCTTTTTTCTATGTAATAAAAAAAAACAATGTTTGTTGTGACTACATACATCGATGAGTTGATTGGAATGTTCTTCAAGTGAATCGGAGGTGAGAACAATGGGAACAGCGTTGAGTAAAGCAGCCTTCATGCATTTGATGGCATCAATGACTCGGGTGCGACCTGTTATCCCATAAACACGGTCATTTACTGCTCCTATTTCCCTCACACTCCGGGATATAATAGGTTGGAGTTCATCATTAGGATTCCCTTTGAGGAATTTCAGCAAGTCCATTTGTGTCAGCATTTTATAGCTTGAAGAAGATTCAACGAGTTCCGCTCCTGATGATATGCTCTCCATTTGACTATCAACTGGGACTAATGCCCTGTGAATCCCTTTGCTGAACATTTCCATACACTCTACAATACTGCCATTTCACTCGTTTTCAGAACAAATAAACAACACTAATACCCGCTAGTAAATTAATAAATTAAGATACATAGGATAAAGGCCAAATGCATCATTGACCCTACCCTCAATAATGCCAGTCGAAGAAAACAGAATTCAAAGTCAAACCAAAATATTCTGAAACATGGCAGAAAGAGCTAAGTTTTTTCGTTTTATATCTGATCTTTGGTAATTATGCATTTGGCCGAGGATGATGGAATTTAATGACCTGGTGTTTGGGTTGAGAGTCCACAAGCTCAACCCTTCAAGACAATGGCCAATGATAGAAGAAACAGGGACAGACATCTTATCTTCGAGATGGCAAGTATCATCCCCGCCGTTCATCTGATCATCACCGGCTATATGTGCCAATATATCAAGCATAGTAACCATCCCTATATAGTGCTTCCTAACCACACCTGTCTGCTTATCGGACTCCAAAATCAAGGACCCGCCTGCCCCTATCCAGTGCCCCGGCGGTGCAGCCACCGGCATCGCTAGTACTCCGTTGGCAACCAGGGCGTTCATTGTGTGGGCTAAAGAGGCTGTGTAAGGTACCTCCACTAGTCTTCTCTTGTTCACCATTACCTCTCTCACTTTCTTGTCTCTCAGCCTTGCCTTTTGATCGCTGCCAATGCTTTTCGCGGCGGCGGAAGTGGTGTTTACCTCCAATCTCTGCTGCTGCTGCATGTTTCTTGGTGTCTTTAGTTTTAGTTTTCCAAACCAAAGTATTTGAAGGGAAATTCTTAGCATGAAAAAGGCAGTCTGTGATCTTAGGATGGTGATAATATCATATCATGAGTATGGGCACGTGTCAATGAGTTAGCAATTGTATGCTGAAACTGGTAGAGTTGTTCGGACAAGTGTTGATTTTATTGCATGCAAGTAAGGATAGAGATTTACGTGGCAGTTGGTGCCGATATTCCTTTGTATTTGGATTTAGAGTATTTCCAATATTTTGCATTTTTGGGATAACTTTTTAAACTATATTCTCTGCTTTCTATCCATCTTTTCATTCACAGATGAAAACAAGTTCATATGCCAATTTGTTCCCATATATTTGGGAATTACTGTCTAATTAATCGAATCCATAAACCATATAGTTACATTGTTTCAAACTCTACAAATTAAGTTCAATAGCTAAAATTGAACTAAATTCGTCTGAGAAAACAAAACACTGCCCCTTCAGTTGTAGTTAATATACGGTAGGAAAGGTATGTCTTTATATATAGTACTTTTTATACAAGTGCGAAGATCCTAAATTTAACTAGTACATAAAAACGATAATTTTTTTATTATAAGCCACCGCCTATAAAGTTTCCTTTTATTTTTAAGTCTTCATCCGCAGTATATATTTTATGATAATCTCATCTATAACAACATTTGACATTTATCTAAACATTAATGCATCTATATTGCACTTTAAAATTCTAAACAAGGAACCCAACACCTCTAACAAGCCCAAGGGGAAAAATATTGCAGCTCCATCACGGTTTTGAACACCGTTTAGGAAGAGCAACATCGATATGTATGCTTTTTCAAAAACTATATGAAATCTCACTTTTTTGGGAAAGTACACGTGGAAAACAATGTGGCTACCCTAAATGGCCCTTGGTCTTTTCTGCTCACTACCATTCAACAAAGGAATAAAGATCTTTTATTTATCAATTTCCCTATAGACAAGACTTCAATGATCTTACTCCTAAAGTCCAAAATGAAAAACCTTCATATATACTCCCAACAAATTCTTCGCAATATTTATTATAAAAGTGTACTTTTTTGGAAGCAAGCTAAAGATGACTGCAATAAAATTGCAATTGGGAAACTATAATGAATTCATTGGTGACAAATCCCGTGAAAATCATAAAAGCACAAATTCCCACATGAATTTATTTCACTTCCTCCCTATACTCGTGAACCCATAAATTAGCTTCCCATTATTACCCTGACCCATCTCATTTACTTCCCACCTCTATATAACCCTTCAACCCCACTTTCCTCTTCCCTCATTACTCCAAAAATGGCATCTTTTCACACTCACTCTCTTCTATTAGCACTTGTACTTTCTTTTTCTTCTCTACTACCACTCACCAAGCCTTTCACAGTCATTGTTTCAGACTCCGGCAACCAGTCTGGCCTTGTAGACGGGCTGCGAAACGGGTTTTCATCGAACATGAGCGGGGCCCGAACCGAAGCCCATGAACAAGAAGCAGTGTATGACATCATGAAGGCTACTGGAAACGACTGGGCTACCGACATTCCGGATGTTTGCCGGGGAAGGTGGCATGGGATAGAGTGTATGCTTGACAAGGACAATGTGTACCATGTTGTCTCATTATCTTTTGGTGCATTGTCTGATGATACTGCCTTTCCTACATGTGACTCAACTAAGTCTTATATCTCGAAGTCTATTACTAAACTTCCTCATATTAGGACCCTTTTTTTCTACCGTTGCCTTGGTTATAATCCTCAGCCCATCCCTTCATTTTTGGGGCAGTTGGCCCCAAATTTGCAGACTCTCGTGCTTAGAGAAAATGGCCACATAGGTCCAATTCCTAATGAACTGGGAAATCTCACCCGTTTGAAAGTTCTTGACCTTCACAAAAACAATCTCAACGGTTCGATTCCGGTTTCATTGGGCCTGTTGACTGGTCTGAGGTCGTTAGATTTGAGCGGGAACAAGTTTAAAGGTTCAGTGCCCAGTCTAAGTTTTCCAATTCTAAATGTTCTAGATATAAGCCGGAACTTTTTTACAGGTCCGATTCCAGCAAGCCTTGGTTCTTGCCATTCTCTTATGAAAATGGATTTTAGCCATAACCGTTTCACAGGTTCAATACCAGAGTCTTTCAGTGGCCTTAAAATTTTAATACTTATGGATTTAAGCCATAATCTCCTATCAAAGCCACTTCCAGTAGCTCTTAGAAGTTTAAGTTCGCTACAAGCTTTGATCCTTGAAGGAAATCCAATGGCTACAGCTCTGGCTAATGATGAATTTGATGGAATGAAAAGTTTGACCATTTTAGTGTTATCAAAAATGACATTGCAAGGTCCAATCCCTGAGTCAATAGGAAGTTTAACAAACCTCAGAGTGATTCACCTGGATGAAAACCAGTTCAATGGTTCGATTCCAAAGAACTTGGGGAATCTGAAAAGTCTTGGTGAACTGAAACTAAATGGTAACCAGTTATCTGGGCCAGTTCCATTTGGTAGAGAAATGGTATGGAGAATGAGAAGAAAGCTGAGACTCGAGAATAACTCAGGATTATGTTATGATGCGAATAGCGGTTTTGAAGATGGTTTGGACTCATCGTTTGATTCGGGAATCAGTCTGTGTAATGCACCGAGAACCGAATCAGCAAGAACAGTGGAGCACATATCTAGCATTGAAAGGGACATGCCAAGTACAGCTAATACATCAAATGTTGCACATCATAATAAAGACTCAAGTTCTGTTAGGATGATCCTACCGGCTATTTGTATTGTTCTGGTTTCTTTGTTCTAGGGTCAATTAGGCCAAACTGTAATATATAGTGCAGTTACTTTTTCGTTTTGATGTCCCATTATTAATCTATGTGAACTTGTAAATTACATCGTAAGTTTGAGAAAATTATATCAGCAGTCATTTCAAAATACTTCATAAGATCTTCTATCATATTCCTAATGATCAAATAGTCGAAATTTTTATTCAGAATAGAAAATGGTATTGTAAATTAAGATACTATATGGTATAATATAAATATACCTGATGCAAAGAGTGGAAGAACAGGGGAGCAGCTGAGGTAAGAATTTCGTCAGTCTTGTCAACAGCCTAAAACCATTAAGCTTTATATTATGAAATTTTCAATAAATAACAAAAATCATCAATTAACAGCCGTGATATATATCTCTCACCTGGGTGATTCAATGGAGCAAATAAGCAAACACTTGGCGGGCATCCCAAGGACACAAGAATTTTATGCTTCGGCCTTCGGTAGCCTTTCATACCCAGTTAAAAGTTCATCAAGTATTCCGATTTACACAGCAAAAAAGTACACACCTAGCTCGATCCATTTGTCAGTTACAACGGAAAGGGCGTAATTACCGCTTTGAAATGGATTATAAGTTAGAAAATGAGCTCAACTTGCTTTCCCCTTCCAAAATGTGATATCATTATACAGCTGTGGTTTAATCATTCAGGTTCTTTACAACTATCATACCAAAGTCAACTCAGGGATATCTATTCCTGTTGTGTAGCTGCTTCAGCATTAGAATTGTTTGCTTGACTTCACTAACATATACCACTGAATTGAAAATAGATAGTAACTGTTTCAGTCAACTATATACTTAATTAATACAACAAATTATGACAAGCAATTTTTCTTTGTTTGCAGGCAGTAGAAAAGATTCTACAACAAAAGTGCAGAAATGAATCGACTATCCAAAAGTCTTAACTTTCTCGTCAAAATGAACTGAATTTATTTCGGCATACCTTTACAAGTACTCACTTAAAACCGAACTAAAAAGACTTGAAAATACCAAGTAGTTGAAAGTAGTTGCAGATATATCCAACATAACATCAAGTTATCGGGTAGGCATACCAACTAAATAATTACACAATAATAAGTTAGTGAGAGAATCTAAACATACTTCACTCTCTAGCGTTCAAGCATAATGTTTGTAAGTGATGTTGTGGACTTTTCTATAACTATTGTGTGCCTTTTTAGTAGGATTGTAAATGATCATGGCTATTCGTGAATTGTTTCATGTTCTATTAAGTTATACCTTGTTCGAGATCCATTAATAAACGAGTTTGATCGTGAATAAAAGTTTGATGCGTTTTGAAAAATGAACAGAGTTTGAACAATGGGGTACTCTGCTTGCAAACTCGCGAACATGCTCGATGAGCGACTCGCTAACATACTCGTGAATAAGCTCGTGAACATTAAATATATTATGAAAATTAAATATACATAGTTATATATGGGTAAAATTTAGGTATTTTCAAGAAATTGAATAATTTTCAAATACATAACACTTTGATTCATGAAGTCAAACCATAATTTTAGGTTTGAAATTCGGTTTGAACTTCTAAAAAATTTAATATATATGTTCGACCAATGGTCGGCTAAGCAAAGTTCGTCGATTTAAACAAAGCTCGAGTTAGGTTCTAGCTCGTCTCGGGGCTCGGTTTGATGAAGTTCGACTCGATTCACGTTCATTAAAAGTTTAAAAGAACAAACCTTTAACAATAAATGTTCGAGCTCGGTTCGACTCATTTACCGCCATACTTTTTAGCATCAAACCGAAAGCATAAAGGTTGAATCACAAGTATTATATAATTACTTTGTTTATTTAGAAATAAAAAATTTCCAATAACAAACAACAAACTTAACAATAAAAATAAACGTTAGCACATAAAACTAAAGGCTTACTGCATTGTTCACCACCTTAAACTTATGTGAAATGTACCAATTTCCCCAATTCTCACGTGTCAGCTTTTGATTCATTTGATTTTTCAATGATATAATTTATATATTTTCAACCGGAAGCTGACATGTGATATTGAGTGGGTAAATTGATGTATTTTTACAAATTTTTTCACAAGTTAAATGATGTATGAGACATTTAAAAATTTAAAACAGGAGGTGACTATTTAAAACAAATTTATGGAATAAGATCTCGTTATTTTCAACTTTTGAAAGCTTAACTAAACTAAACTTTACTGAACTTAAGTGAACTGAACTAAACATAACTGCATTTATTTCAGTGTAAATTTATAATTACACATAGCTGAACTTAACTCAACTGAACTAAATTGAATTATAGCGTAAATGATGAATTAAGTTAAATTAAAAGATTTTTTTTATAAAGTTGCAAACTTATAGGATGAACCGAAATCTTAGTTTGGGTAAGTTAATTGCTCTTGCTTTGGGAACCTGCCACACCAAGTGAAAAGCCAGGCATTGAAAGGCTGAACTTATCCTCTTGTGTTCTGTATAATGTCAAAAATCAAAACAATTCTATAAATAAATAATTGTTCTCTTGACAATATATTGAAATATACTGTAACATTATCTTTTAATTTTTATTACAATCTACTAGACCTGTTAACTGGGCGGGCGGTCCGACAACCCGGCCCTGGCCCATTCTAAAATAGAGGGTCTTGAACATTATATTTAGTATAAACCTAGCCCGGCCTAAGCCTTTTTAAAACCCTGCTATTAAAGGGCAGGGTTTGGACATACATATTAAAATCTATTAAGCCTGGCCGGCTCAGATAAGTTATTTAGATATATTAAAAATAACTTTTACATTACTCAGGCCCATTTTTTACTAATATCAACCCAACTATTATTTGTCTAGTATATAAATTAATAGAACTCTCTTAACCCTAATTCCTAAACCTAAATACTCTGCCCATTTCATCTCTGCGATTTTCATTTTTTCAATTGAAACTCCTCTCATATATATTAATAGAAACTTGCTTAGTTCTTTTTTTCAATTGATGTTCCTCTCATTTCTAAGTACTCTTTTTTTAGATGACTTTTTATAGAGTTTTTATTTTGGATTTGGATTGTTTTTATTTAATCTACTTGAATGACTTTTTTTGTTGTTTGATTTTATCAATTTGAAAAATTATCGGGCTCAATTATTGGGCTTTGGACAAGATATTTCAACTTTGACACTGCCCGGCCCTACCCTGTACTTTTATCGAAAAAGCTGGGCAAGGCTTGGACAGAATTATTTATATAAAAGTCCGCCTAAACCCGGCTCTGATCCTGATAAACCCGCCCAGTTAACAGACCTACAATCTACTACCCAATAGAATATTATAGTCGTGGGGCCAAAAGAATAAATGGCATCTTGATAAAAAATAATAGGAGCATAATACAAATTCATTCCATTAAAATAAAAGGGCACAACTTCGATTAGAGCCATCATCAAAGTAACTCCATAATTGATAGATTTTTCTAGGTAAAAATTGTTTAAATAATATATTTTTTAATAGGTAACTGAGAAGATTGCGACAATTCACGAACAAACCTGTTGAAGTAACAAACCAAAAACTTAACAGCTCTCCTAATTTCAGTGGGTTGTATTAAATTAAAAATAAAATCTTCAAGAGTTCGATACGATATAGATTTCAAAATCCGTTCATAAATTTGCTTTCAAAATCTACAGTAAACGATTTTACACTAGAAATTATTCGTTTGCATTCTCGAGCCGTAAAAGTTGAAACTAAAGGTTCAATTTTGAATTCAAATTGAAGAGCTTTTACGCCATACTTATGGTAGATTTTAGGTTTTAGTTCAGGACTTTTACTTTTTGGTATAAATAACAGAGAGGCTAATGGAAGATGACGGTTTCTTTTATATTTAGAGGTGTAATTAAGATGAGTTTTGTGTGATTCGAGGAATGTACACCGTGTATTTTAAGATGGGTCATTTGATCCAAGGGCAAAAATTTGAAGGACACAAGAAAAAAAAAAGGATGAGCATATGTGCATGATAGCAAAATTACAATGCATTGCAGCACACCGTCATGCACTGTAGAATTTTCGATAAATAAATAAGTGAATGATATGTGTATAAAGTCATTAATTAATTGAAGGAAAAAAAACAGAGATAAAATGGAAACGATAAAAAATGAATAATAATAGAGGCAGCCCATGCACATAACATAAAACAACCCAAATGCTTATTCTGGCAGTCAGTTTCTTCAAATGTACCAAATATAATTGAGGTCCCAATGAGTATTACTATGAATTTTAAAATTAGAAATTTTCAACTAATTGCAAAATTACAACTCAATTTCCATTTTTTAAAACAAATTCCATCAGAGCAGAGAGAGAGAAAAAGGTAGAAGAAGAAGTCTTAACTCTCACTCTTTGTTACTCCTTTTCCTCTTTCAGTTTCAATTTTTGAAGAAATCTCTGTCGCTATACCATAAAAGCGCAGCTTTCCCTCTTAACACCACAACCAAGCATCAACTTCCCCATTAAAGATGAAACCTTTATACCATACCCACCTATTTATCTCTTCTCTCCTCTTTCATTCTCTCTAATTTCATCTACTTTCTTGCCCTATTCACTCGCCCAGATTTTAGATATCCCTCTAGAGAATACAGGACTGGATTAGTGGGATAGAAAGATAACAAAGAAAGTGTTTTTTTTTTGGAAGTTTCAGGAGGTGTATAGAGAGTACTGAGTTTTGGTTGGTGAAGGTAGATATGGCGTTTACTTCATTTTTTTGCTGCACTAAGGCGTTTGATCGGTGAGTTTGTATAGATCGAATTAGATATTTGGATGTTTTTTTATTCTATTATTTAAGCTGTTTGTTTAGCTGTGCTTCTTATGTTGACTACTGGGAATTAGTAAGGGCTTTGAATTTAGGTTTTGTTAAATGTTGGAAATGATATTTAATTTGAGGGCATTTGTTTGATTTAGTTTTAGTTTTGCTTGATGAAGCCTAAAATCTAATAAAACCAAAGGATAATATGTCATTACAGTGAGATTTCAAATTGGTTTCGTTTTGGTGCTTGGCAACAATCATATTGGGTGCTTGTTTGCCAGATTTACAAGGCAGGAAATAGTCAAAACATTGAAATGAAATTGTAGGGGCTGGCCTAGCCTGTAAGTATAATATCAGTGAATGACGGACTAAATAGAACACAAAATGAATGTGCAGGAAAGACCGGGGAAAGAAACAGCCATCATGGAGGATCTTCTCACTGAAGGAACTACATGCAGCTACAAACAACTTCAATTATGATAACAAATTAGGAGAAGGGGGATTTGGCAGTGTTTACTGGGGTCAGCTTTGGGATGGATCACAAGTAATGTTCAAATTCATTGACTCATTTCTTCTTCAAACACAGTTTTTGACCATTTAACTTCTTTAAGTGATTTTTGTTGCCATAATCTTCTGACGTTAAATAATCCAAGTGACTGTTCTTGCTGTTGGAATTTTGGGTTTAAAAGCCTGACTATGTGATCAAGTTTGGCCACATAAGATTTGTGATTTCTTCAGTAGTTCACATGGCACATGAAATAGTTTTCAGCAGATTATGTTAGTAATTTTTAAAGAGTTTAATATCTGGTCACTGATTTATGCCAAACTAGAAGATGTATGCTACCAAGTTTGCTAATTCTGTAAACTGTCCTCAAGTTGATAGCCACCCTGTAAACAATATCCTAATTCTGAAAATATTTATATTGCAGATTGCTGTTAAAAGGTTGAAAGTGTGGAGTGACAAAGCAGACATGGAATTTGCTGTTGAGGTTGAGATATTGGCACGTGTTCGACACAAGAACCTGTTGAGTTTACGTGGGTATTGTGCCGAGGGACAAGAACGTCTTATCGTGTATGACTACATGCCAAATTTGAGCTTGCTCTCTCATCTTCATGGACAGCACTCTGCAGAATGTCTTCTCGACTGGAAAAGACGGATGAATATCGCCATTGGTTCTGCAGAGGGAATTTGGTAACTACATAAAAAAAATTTCCTTTTCTGTCTCTCAGCCTTTTTTATATGCTAATCACACGGTTCAACTGATTTCAGCTACCTTCACCACCATGCAACTCCACATATAATTCACAGAGACATAAAAGTTAGCAATGTGCTTCTAGATTCAGAATTCCAGGCTCAGGTTGCTGATTTTGGATTCGCAAAGCTAATCCCTGACGGGGCGACTCATGTAACCACGAGAGTTAAAGGTACTCTTGGTTATCTTGCCCCAGAATATGCGATGCTAGGGAAAGCATCGGAAAGCTGTGATGTATACAGCTTTGGCATTCTGTTGCTAGAGCTTGCTAGCGGGAGGAAACCCCTTGAAAAGTTGAATCCAACTGTGAAGCGGACGATTGTTGATTGGGCTCTGCCATTGGCAAGCGAGAAAAAGTTCAGTGAGCTGGCAGATCCGAAGTTGAACGGGAAGTTTGAAGAGGAAGAGTTGAAAAGAGTCGTTCTTGTCGCTCTCGTGTGTGCTCATAATAAGCCTGAGAAAAGACCTACGATGCTCGAGGTTGTAGAGCTTCTGAAGGGAGAATCGAAAGAGAAATTGACTGAACTGTTTAAGTTGCAGCAACCTGCTGATTGCAGTGATGAAGTGTCCATCGCCGAAGACAGCTCAGACTTCATTTCAGAGGAGAAGGATCCAAGACAAGAAGCCAAAGTAATTGAACTATAAATAGAAACCCGAATACAATTCCGTATTTGTTGATGTGAAGTTCAGTTTGAGTGGGTCATTGCTTATCTGGAACAAGGCCTGACTGGCTTTCCATTGTGAGGGATTATTGTAATGGTGTGAGAGCTTTTGAGATACTTGTTTTGTGTTTTCCAACAGGTTCTGTATTTTGTCTCACCTTTTGGTTATTCAAGTCTGCATTACACTTCAACTGCTATATGTTTATGTCCATGTTGGTTGTCATTTGTGATTATGCAACATCATTGTGTATTCTCGTATTTTTTTTGCCTAAGATAACTTATTGCTAGGGTGTATTCTGCAAATTAGAGTTCAAGGCCTCTCCAAACATGGTTACACTAAATTTCTTACCTACTCTTATAAATGGTAGGCTTCATATCCCAATTTTTTATACATTCCAAATCTATGGGAAGAACTTTCCTTTCTAAAACAAATATTTACATCTCCAGTTAGCTCATTCAGAAAGTTGGTGTATAAATCCGTAGTGTACAAATACAAAATACTTATACAGTGTTAAATTCACGCCAAGTTGCTGGGTGGGTGTGAAACTGAAAAGTTTGACTACAAAGAAGAAACAAAATTGAACTCCAAGTTAGTTAAAAGTATCCTCCCGGTCACCCTCAGCTGTGTCACCTTCCTCTAAGTTGCTGAACTCTAGGTAATGTGTTGGTCTGTGATCCTCATGGTAATACTCCCTTGGTGTCCCTAGCTTTATTCCATACTTCATGCTCACCGTATGCTTCACTCCCATGAAATTGTAATTCCATGGACCATTATCCGGAGTCTGTATCAAAATACCCCAAAAATAAACCCATATTTTTTACAATTAATGCAAAGATGCAACCAGCGGTAAAACAGTACTACTCACCATGTAGAACCCGAGGAATCGGTCACTCAATAACATCTGGACCTTCTCGTAATGAGTTGGCAAGTAACCATGAGGGTTGCTTCCTGTATCCTTGTTCACACGTCCCCACTCGTACCCGCTAGGAGTAAGCTTGTATGCGGTTAATGAGCATGACCCAGGAGTGAAACTGCAAGTCAAGATAATGCACTTCTCCCCATCCCATTGCTTGTTGTTCTCTAAAATTCTGGCATGAGCAGTGAGATCCTGCAGGGTATAATTTGGCAGGTCCACATTAGAACTAGGATATAATGGAACACCAAAATCTAAAATTCAAGAGAGTAGGGCAAACCTGTGGCGACAGCTGAGGAAGTTCATTTGGTTGGGTGTGCATCCATCCTAGAGGCTCCAAATCATTCAGAAAATCGTGTTCGGGAAGAGCAGATGGTAGATGGACCTGTTGATGAGTCCCCCATTGTGGAGGCATCGCGATGCAACGGATCTCCTTTACCTGAGGGTTATCTGGGGGACTTATACCATACAAGTACCCAGCAATTTGGGTTCTTAGATCTGCTATGCAAATGAACTTCTTTAATATGTTTTTGGGCATTATATACGTGTATCCAGTCTCCTGTAAAATTTTGTGAGAAACCAGGGTAAGCACATTTACTTGAAAGTATAAGGACCAAGATAGTAATTTATACATGCTCACCTTGATATCCTCTGAATTCACATAAATATGATTGACTCGAAGGTACAGATTTGTAGCTGATATTGCTCTGACACGCCAATCCGTTTTTGAACCAAAAGCCGACTGCTCATAGGGACTAGTTGTGGTGACAATAAGTTCATCACCATGCACATTCGTGGTCCTCGTAGTAACAGCTGTCAGTTGACTTGCTTCTTTGGCCTGAAAATTAAAAAAAATCACAAACTCGCCAACCAGGATAAATGAACTGAATTTAAGATTATGAATCCAGTTGTCAGCAATCATATACCTGTTTCTCGATCTCTGCTATCTGTTGTCTTTGTTGAGAAGGAGGAGTGATCTCAGCTCCAAGAATGATATCCCGGATCTCAGATTGTGTAAGAGCTGATGTGTTCACATTATTCTTCTTGGCATAATCAGAAAGTATGAGATCTCTCAAAGCAACCTCAACTTTCATCCATTGATCATCTGTAAGGGAAGGCCAGATGTGGTGTGGCTCAGTAATGATGCTCTTGTCCGGTTTGAGAAGCATCTTTGCTTTTTCATTATTCACATGGAGTGCACGGAGGATCAAAATGAGCCGAGAAAATGCAGTGTATGAAGATATGCTCTTTAACCAATCGTCATAAATGTTGAATAAAACCATTTGCGGTTCTGTTGCCTTCAGAATTAGATCCCCAAATTTCTCTATCTTCAAGCATGCCTGGAACGGTAGCTGTAGCTCACTTCCTTTAATAACAATATTTGGAAAATCAAGCAAATGAACCTCCAACGGATCAAGCATTCCTTTACGAGTAACAATAATTTGCTTTGGTTGTTCTTCGACGGGTAGAGACCGAACAAGAGCAGCAACCTCTTCGGCTGTTTTCCACTTAGCAAGTTGACCAAGACGCTTCTGTCCAGCCCATACACTAGTGTGGATGACCTGCAAAAGATAATATCAATAAGAGCCAGAATTGATAGAGCTGAATGCACTAATCTCAAAACTTCAGCGTTCAAGTGCACAAGCCAACCTTCAAAAATAGCTGACCAGTTCTTGGATTAAATATAAAAATTGCACCATTTATGGGCTTCGTTGTAAGGTTTCCTTCAAATGTCTTGTGTATTGTAACACGATAAACATTGGTATCATCAACGAACCATATGATTTGATTGCTGAAAATCTCGCCATAATTCTGGGATGACAAGTATGGTTCTGTAGGCTCAGAAGAATACAACTGCAAACCTTTCCTTATACGCTCCCTTAAGACATACAAAGCCGGGTTCGACTGCATAAGAACAAGCCACCAGCCAATATATTCACTCATGTTAGTACTTTTTATAAATAAGCTATGTGATTGTAACAAGAAGCATTTATGATACCTTCATTATCTTATTCATTGCCTGAGCCAGTAATGGTTTTGATCCAGGAAACCAGTTACCGAATGCAGAATGTAAATTATATGCGAGATCAAGACCAATCATCACCCCTGTAGATAATCGAAAAATCATTTATCTAAGACAGAGCAGAAGTTTAAACGCAGAGACTAGAGAGAAAAAGAGTAAATTACCAGTTGGAGATGGATATATCGACATGTTATCTGTTGTGTAATCCATAAATTTTGCCCTTGTATACCGCTCTATATCATGAGAATCATAGTCACCCCATCGGAGCTGAACATCAATCCAATATTTATTGCTAGCCTTCTGATCAAAGACATCTTTTGACTCAGCCACAAGACTAGGCTTTGACATGGGCCACCTATGAGCAGCAAACAGGAGGATGTCAGCGCAGGAACTGTTCATCTTATAACTCTTTCTTGGATGGATTGTTTCTTTCTGCACGGTTTCAATCTCCAGAGCATCAAGCTCTTGATCTAAGACTTGGCAGAGATCCATGACAACGCTTTCATGAATCTTTTGCCACAAGTGAGCTCTAAATATCTGAATAAGTGAAATCTTCAAGGTTGGGATCTTTCCATGCATAAAGATCCCAGTCAGATCTAACTGCACTTGGAAACCAACATAGACGTTGGCCCGATTAATTGTGGGGGACCACCAGAGAGTGAATCTTCTGTTGGGAATTTGATTCAAACCAGATCTCTGTGCATTTGTTAGCTTCTTGTACTTCATCGACTCTTCAAAGCCTGAAGCTTTTTCCCAAAAGAGACCTTCCCAAGTGGGGAAACTGAAAAAAAAATTGAGATAAACACATCAGTTAAGAAAGGTCCAGCAAAGACTAGAAAAGAAAAGGATATCAAGTGACATGAAGGGACTTCATTTGCTAACAGTCAAGATAAGCCATCTGTCACCCAGTACATGTATAAAGCTTGATTAACTTACTATGTTCCTTTGAACAAGGTGTGCTCCAGAATTCCCTCAACACCACCAAGAGCTTGGATGACATCAGTTCGGTAGTTGTTCAAGTTCCATAGTTTCCCATCATGTCTCTGGTGAGTCCACCAAAAAGGGTTCTGCTTTAGAACTTGATACTGCTTGAAATCTGTCCGCACTCGCCAACCTTTATCATATGCTAGGGTGTGACGATCTTTCTGGAATAATGTGTTAATACGCGGAATTCCCCTGTCCCAGGAATCCTGGGAAGTAATTGCAGAAAGATAAATGAAACTAATAGAAATCTGGGTGACTTTACTTCAAAGCAAAGAATATTACAGAATATGGAAATTGGCATAAAGAGATAGAAAATGAGGATCAACAAGAAAAAATCGCAATAACTTACTTCCAGATCTTCAAGAGTTAAACGCCTATTTTGTGCTTGAGCTTCCTGCCTCTTAAGGGCATACTCTGCCCAGACACGCTGTGAGTCTATGAATTCACTCTCCCATGGCTGTGCAGACACCAGTAACATTTTAAATATAGACAATAAACACAATATTCATAGACAGAGAGACCCTAAATGCCTACCTGAATGTAACGATAAAGATTTGGAATCAGTTGGTCCTCCTCGTGGCTCATTCCACTCCTGAAGTGGGTTACACCTACATCTGTCTGCTGGCTATAGCGAAGGTCACTTTGTGGGATCAATATGTGACCCATCGATAACATTCCAAGTCCTCCAATTTCTTTGGGTGTATAGAATATAACAGGAGGAAATCTGAAACCCAGTAAATTATGATAAGCATATCAATCAGATCATTAAGCCAAGCTGAAAACCAGTAAATTATGATAAGCATATCAATCAAATCATTAAGCCAAAATATATAAATGAATACTAGACTAACCGGCTAGGCATTTTTGAATTCAAACCAATCTTGATTCTAGTTTGAATTTTATTTTCACACTTAACCAGCAAATCTAAAAGTTCCTGAGTATGCACAGTGGCTTCACGGAAATAAGTCATCAAACCTAAAGAAAAGAGGAAAATAATTAAAAACCATGTATGGTAAGGCATAAAGGGTAAGCTGAATGAGGTAAAAATTAAATACCTATAAGGGCTGTATTCCATTTGTTGACAATTTTTGTGAACGTAGTTGATCCTGATGACATAAGAATCTGCCTCACACGATTCTCAAACACCTTCATGTGTTTATCATCAACACGTAGGAAAGCAACAGCTGTCCGCTCCTTGGTCTGCTCATTCTGCAAATTCCAGACCCCATCTCTAGTATTGCTGAATGCTTCCTGAGTCATCCTTATTTTAGGGAGTATTCGAACTTCAAAGCCACACCTAAACAAGGGAAATAAATGTAGCCAATATCAGGCAAACTAATAATAATGATAATAACAATGGATGTTGCGAATGCAACATCCAAATGGGAATCTGGAGGTAAGGGGGCTACCATAACCCATATATTATAGCACTTATTAAGCTTTTGTTTGATGTAGATCCCTTATGAAGAAAAAAAACACAATTGAAATCATTAAGTGTACAACTTCAGAGAGCAAGTTATTTACTCAGTTCGCAAAGACGAGAATAATTGGAATTCTTGTGACCAGAAAAACAACTTATCAGAATCTAAATTTTTGCTAACTATACATGCAGAGTGAAGGGCAAGTGGGCAGCATGAGAACAAATCATTAACAACCGAAGTACTTCTGCAGAGTCAAATATCCAACAGACATATATAAAAAAATCACAATGCTGAACACATACATGCTGAAAAGCAAGTTTGGATTGTCCTTGCTGTAAACAGAAACAAAGCTGTTTTCCCACTCCAAAGTTGTAATGCTTCGAGGAAGACGGTTCTTCATATCCCAGAATACACTTCTCCCAAGGTTGACTAAAAGGAAAAACAAAAGAATGATATTTGAAGGAAAATGAGTTAATAGAATTGCAAAAATCAATTTTGATAACAGAGAAGTAAATACCATCATGTTTCATAAGTCTCATTCTTGCATCTCTAGGCCAGCATTTCTTGTTTTGGTATCCAACCATGTTTTCATTGTTGGGATCAGGATGCTCGGTAAGATACCTCTGAATAAGATCTCGAGCCTCTTCATGAGTGAAACGGAACAATATATGAACCCTATCAATATACCTTGAATACAACCGAATAGGGTGTCGTGTCTCAACTTTCGTATCCCAATAAGTTATGAATTCATTTGGCATCTGGGGAGGACCAGCAATCTCACTTGCTCGAGTCAGTCCAAGAAGTAACAGATCCAATACAAGTCCATAATACTGGACAACAAAAGACGCAAATTGCAGACCACGTATCAAACCATATGAGTTGGTGTGACTCATGTCTTTGTAAGACAAGACAACATTGTTCTTTGCCGTGACATAATCAGCAATGTTGTGATCAAGAACCAAACGAAGAAGCCTGTCAAGTTTGAAGTTAGTCAGAGACAGAATAATTTAGACACTTAGCTTAGTTCTAATACATTCAATATCATCATATGATCGATGAATACCTGTTTAGCATTGTCAAATCAATCTTTTCAAAGAATTTCTCAAACTTTGTTTGGAGCATTACAACACACTGGCCATCACTTGTGTCCCAAATACCCTGCAAATTATTTATGCCTTGACACCACTTATAAACAAGCAGTGGTGGGGGTTCAGAATCTGCAGGCTTAATCCAGTTTGGAAAGAGATGGCGCTTGTCCCCTTCATACCACAGATATTGGTCTAGATAAGCATCTGTTATCTTCTCAAGAGGTTCAATCTCATACACTGGAATTAAAGAGCTATACAAATCCATAAACTCTATTCCAACCTGCATATCAAACAAATCAGTATTGTTTTGCATCTTGCAGTAAAATAATAAAACAGACCATCAACTTACTTCTTTGAAGGCTCGCTGTGTAAGTAGGTGACGTTTGATCCTTGACAGAGCTTCATGTGGATTATCATAGGCCTGTTCAATAAGACCCAACTCTTCCCTTTGTAGTTGATTTAATCTCACAGCTACACTGTAAGATTCTTTCAACCTTTCCAATGCAAGGATAAGTAGCTTAGTATCGTGCTTATATGATAAAGGAGGAAATGGTATTGGGGAAAACTTCCTGGACTCCAGCCAATGCACAGTTGTTGTATAAATTGCAACTGCTTCTTCTGGAGTGACATATGGACCATCTTTCAAATAGTTATGTTGACGTTCCTAAAAGGGAAACATCAAACAGTAAAATTACTGAGATTAAACTGAATAAAGACACTCCCACATAAACAGGTAATGGAGAATAAAGAACTCATTTTCTAGAATACGAGACATAAAAGCTAAGAAATGCTTCAAATGAAACAAGCAATAAGAACACAGCTTACTCATTGCATAATGCATGAGAGGACTTCCCAGGGAACATTTCAAAAGCAAGAATTACCTGTTCAGCCTTCAGCCAAAGGCGAGTCAACCGTCCTAAGTTTTTTCGACAAACTGTCTTATCAACAGTTGCTCCTCTCCTTATACGCTCACGATTATAGTGAGCAACATTTGTCCACCAGTCCGCTTTTGATTTGACATAACGAAGAATCATATTTTCAATAGGAACAGGTAAGCCAGGAACCTTCCAAGGAATATTTGCTTTCCAACAACGCCAAGCCTCGCTAAGATGCTGCAGTATTGTTCTAGCTTTATTTTGCTTGATACCCTCTGCAATTTTAGCATCGCCATATTAACCAACCATTAGTCAACAAAAGACATGAAATAAACTATGTATCAAGAGAAATGAATGCTGTTGAGTATGACCTGGCATGGCATCAAGAACATCATGCATTACAGCAGCACGAAGCTCCAAGTCAAAGTGGCTCTCAACACGTTGCTTAGTAACAGTCTTCGCTGTTCCTTTCGAATGACGCCCTTCAAATTGACGGGCAAGAAGATTTCCCAACCAACGTTCGAGAAGAGGCACAATACCACGTAGGAAAAACAACCATACCCTCCACATTGGTGCCCAAAATCCACATCCAGGCCCTTTCCCAACTGGACCAGTATTGAAGCGGTAATATATCAAATGTTTCAAATCTTTACACATTCGAATCTGTCGCATCAGTCTGTACTTGTATCGATACATTCCAGTCAACTGGCCGACATGAGAAAATATGTATTGCAGACCATCAGCCAATTGGAATGCATCAACATTACCAAGACGGAACTGGATGTTTGCATCAACCACAAGTTTTGTCAAACGCAGAATCTCACGGCAGAGATGAAAAGCATTGCCAAACCGTGACTTCTTGCGCTCCTTTGTAGTAAGTGTTTTAACAGGCTTAAGGTTAAAATTATAATCAAGATGGAGGTAGTTCAAATTTTTCCTGTGGATCAAAAGATTCAACATATTATACCCCTGTTTACAAACTTGTAATCCTGCTTCAGCCCAATCAAGTTCAGTAGTTTGGAAGAACTTGGTGGCAGCTAAAGACCGAAACAAATGTTTCTTCTTCTGTGCTTTGGGAGGTCGATGGTGCAGCTCATTCAGAACAAAACATTTCAACAATTTCTGATAGCTCACCCTAACTTTCACCGGATATGATGGGGGACTGGAAAAAAAAATAAAATCAAATTCATCAATTAGGAAACAGAGGGAATACATACTAACAAAATAAAACTAGAAGCTCACCAATGCTCCTTAAACCACTCAGACACGAGGGGTATATCTTCAGCCCGTCGCATCCGACCAGACCTCATGTTGAACGGTCGTGGCGCAAATAACAGAGAAATGCCAGCAGCAGTGGTGTCTGTATAAAGCTGAGTTTCTTCCAGCAGTGGTTCAACTCCCTCTGGCAAAACGAAATCATCATCCTCGTCATCATCATGAGCCTTCTTCTCACGACGTTCCTTGTTAATGGAAGTAATAGGATGTATGAGTGGATCATAATAGAATGCAGGTAAATCAGGGTCCTCAGCTTTGATGAACATGACCATGGGTGTGTGATATATACAAAGTTTTACTTTCCTCGGTCGATTGTTATAAAGGTGAGGAAATGCAATTCTGTACTCTGTTCTGAGGGGTGACCGAATGATAAGTTTGTTAATATCATTAAACTCATTCCAATCCTCATCCCCTTTTTCCATGTCACGGTACAAAGGTTCAAACTTTGGGCCACCTACAAAACAGCCAAGATCAGGAATACAATTGACAAGTCATCAGTGTAATTTACACTCCTAGTAGTCTAGCACGACAAATCCAACCATTCAACATCACAAGGAAATAATCCACCCATAAGTATTCTGTTGTACTCCACACTGATATTGTAGACCTGATCCAAGATCCCTGATTACCTAGCATGTCTTAGTTTAATCTACTCCTTTTCCTTAATCTCCATGTGTCATTAGATAATGGTTGAACCAATTCCCCACATAGCAAGGCCATAGAAAACCCACTGTACTCAACAGTGAACTTTTCTTGAAATGATTTAATTTTAACCATTGTGCAAGGGAACATCTTCTATACCTTAATCATCACCTCCATCAACAGAATTTATTGAATGATAGATTAATCACTTATAAACATGAAGTTTATTTTGGAACATATTAACCAAAGCAAGAAAATGCATACTACCAAGTCAAGAGATCATGTGAGCACCTCATTGATCATAATCTCCACTGTTAATTCGCACTAAGCCTGCTTAGATGGACATTATTTCCCAACAAACATATTATGACCAGTCTCAACTCTCAAATCTACTGAATAATTTATGCAATGGCCAGATCAAAGAACAGAATTTGACTAGCATACAGATAATTTAAAACACTCTATAACATAAAAATGCACAGAGTCACATACACAAACAAAAAATATTCATACACAAAGCACTTGAGAATACAGTTATTGACACATACCTGGTATGCACATGTTTAATGCTTTAGCTGTAAAGAAGGACTCCATGTCGAACAAGTAAAAATAGTTACGATCAATCAGATCAGAGAGGAGCTGCCCTGCCAACCTATGAAGAGTTGCCATAATGGGAAGGGAGAGATGCCACTTTCTATAACTCGGACCATTGATGAGCTTTGTTTTAACAAGAGGCTTATGATCATAGAACCATGTGTAAACTGCAGAATCTTCTTCTTCATCCAACTCTAACTGAATAGGTTCCAAAGGATCAACATCTAACAAGTTATCAGCATAATCCAATGGAGGCTCCTCATCATCAAATGGTGGAAATCTCATTCTCTTGAAATGCCGCCTGTCCCTTTTCTCTCTTCGCATCATGATCCACATTGAGCCCCACTGCAGCAATGTAAAAAAATATCAGACACATTCATAAGCATAAATGTAAGTTAACCTTGACCAACTGCAATGGAATAACAAAATAAACACAAAAAATACAAACAGAGAGAATAAGAGACAGCAGACCTGTGCTAAATAAATAGGTTCTACTACCCAAGGAATTTCATTAACAAAAGTAATGGCCCCTGTGATATGGTACAGAACCTTCACATCCCGGACCTGTTCCCAAGGCATTGGCATATTTTCAAGAAGCTTGTAAACAGCATGTGGTATGAATTTAAGTGCTCCAAGATAGACACGTTTGTCATGCCGAAATTTCTTAGAGGACATATCCCCATGGTCTCTGTACAAAAAAAGAGAGTAGAAAAGAAAAAATATCAGAGTAAAGATATGAATTGATTGCAAGGCAAACAATTCTAAATCTGAAATCTGACTTCAAATAATCAAGTGTTATTAAACTAGACTCCCATAAAAAATTAAAATAAAATTAAAAGAATCTACCAATGCAACTATGTTCAACTCCATGGTCACCAATTTCAGGATTCAAGACAATCTAGTTTACAACTTACATCAATATGCAGATTCTGGGAAAGCAAAAGGACTAAAAGCACAAGTGTTATTATTTGCTTAACTTTATTCTATTAGCTCATCCAAGTTTGAATTTATAGCTTATAAGTAAAATAAAATCAACCCTACCGTTTGTAGATTTTTCTGGGAATTATCATCTAACCATTACAGAGACACTTTTAGAGAAAAAAAATGGAACCTCAGACAAACTGGCAAAAGCACCAACAAACTTTGCCAGAAACTCACCAAATGATCTCCCAAATTAAGTAGAACAGTAGAAGCTGCCTACAAGTAAATATTGCAAGAGAAAATTTTCAAACAGAGAAAAAACAAACGTAGACTATTCATATAAAATGCAATAGAGGACAAGTAAAACACGCTCACCAATTAGTTCATAGCTGAAAAAACAAGATATCTGATTTCAAAAAGCACATCAACAAAAGAAAAACCATAAACGCCACAAAGTCAGAAGCTAAAAAAACAACAAAATTCACCCTCCCTGTGGAAGCAAACCCTAAACCTCACCTGATGATTTTCCTGACATGCTCAGGAGGCATGTCCTCTTTCTGTGTCTCAACGAATCCAAATTTCCTTTTGTCACTATATCTCTTGGTATTAAGTTGTTGCCATTTCCGTGCCTTCTCTTCGAGCTTGGCCTCCGCCTCAGCAGGCGTAGGAGGAGTCTGAGATGGAAGTACAGTATAAGACGGCTGCGCTGGTACAGGTGGAGGAGGTATGGACGGAACAACCGTCCCCGGCGGCGCCATATGCGGTTCTCCATTATTATTCCACATATTGATTCAGGATCTAAAACCTGAATTCAAAAGCAGATCGGAACATACAAAACTACTATACGTAAGCTTCAACAATGATCTCTCTGGAAACAAAATTATGTTGTTGAGGTTTGGGGTTTAGCACAGTTGAAGCCCAGCCCTTGGTGTAATCTAGTGAGAAGTGCAGAAGGATAGCAGGGGCAAACAGAAGGCCAAATGGGAGGGACGCGATAAATAGTCACTGGAGATGAGCATCGCGGTGGCACGTGACTGTGTTATGAAGAAAGATCGAGTTCGAGCTTACCGGTTCATTCTAAACTGAGGCTCGTTCAGTCCAAAAACCCAGATGGTCTGAAGCCCATACCAAACCCAGCAAATGATGGATTTCATGGACATTTTTTAGTTAAGACCGTCAACTACAATTTGCCTTTTGCTTCTCTATTGGTTTAATTTTTTTAGATTATCAAGCTCTTTTAGACACTTTTCTTCCATCAAACTTAATTACATTAATAGATCTGCCAATTATGACGTGCATTTATTAGATAGAGTAGCTGATTTCTTGATAAATATGGGATCATTGTTTCATTCATGCTCATCTTTAATTAAAGTTGTAATTTCTTCTGATTAATATTAAAAAAAAATTCGGTGGATACATAAATAATAATTTTTTAAAAAAAATTGGTGTTTCAAGTAAAAGCTAGGTGAAAAAAAAATTATATATATGTGTGTGTAATAGCATGTAATTGTATTTTTATTTGAATTCTTTAATATATAGTTGGACATATTATAGTGGGCCATGATAATGAAAACAGATAAGTTCAACGACAATAGGAAAAGTAGTGGGGCATACATTCCACGTGTCAGATTATTACGGCGAGTATCACATCTTACGAGTAGGCAACAGAAATTCGCTGAGTAAGTGAGAGTAACGGTCTTCTCATATCTCACTGCAAAACCAAACAGCCAAAAAATAAATTCCTCCATAATATTCGCACCTCCCAATGAACACTCGCACCCTTTCCCTTTCTCTGCTTATCTTTTCATCTAGAATCCCTACCAAAAATTTGCATCTGCGTTTTTCTCTTCTTCGATCATGAGAGGCATTTTCAGCCGTGGTGAACACACAAGGAATGATTCTACTGCCAACCTATCCACCACTAAAACTACTCATTTAAGAGTTTTGGTGGACAATAGCTGCTTGTCTCCGTTGTCTTTTGACCATGAAGGAGGAGATGGCTGTGTTCATGGAGATGATAAGCTTGTTTTGCGGCGGTTCGCCTACCATAAGCTGCATCAGCAACTCTTTAAGCTCTCTATTCTCAAGCTCGACGGCTCTGTCTTCGGTAATAAATTTTTTGGATCGAATTATTAGATTTGGAATATAGGTTTCTCGTCGATTTGTTCAAGGAATTGATTTGTTGTTCTGATTTGGTAGACGTAAATATAAGTAGAAATGCAACAGTTGGAGAACTGAAACAAGCAGTTGAGGAGATTTTCACTTCATCACCAAAGGAGGGTGAAATCAAAATTTCATGGTGAAATATTTGGTTGTTTTTTGTTTTCATATGATTTCATCAGTTGCATCTCCATTTTGTGAAATTGTGTAGTTTGAGCACTTTTGTTTTCGTAATGGTATCAAATGGATTTAATTTTCAGCGATATAATTAATTTGAGAATATTGCGATCAGGTTTCATGTTTGGGGGCATTTTTGCTTAAGCTTCCAAGGTCAAAAGCTAGTTAATGACAAGGCTTACATCCGAAATATTGGGATCAAAGATGGTGATCAGGTTTTGTTCAACTTGGTTTTTCTTTCTTTTTTAACTATCCTTGTCATGATCGAGGCTTCCATTTCCATGATGTAATTTGCTTCATTCAGTTTAAGCATGTATTTTTATTCGAATTCCTGTTCCAATTATGATATACAGCTCAGAATATTGTATTGCTTCATTCTTTTTGCTTTTCCTATTTCTGTTGAATTTAATTCTTATTATGGTTTTGTGCAGCTTCAATTCGTTAGGCATATGTCTATAAGCTATTCAAATTCGAAAAGACGGTATAGGAATGAAAATGCTGCTAACAAACCATATCCAGTGTGAGTATTACTACAAGTCCTCTTTTTCAGTCGTAATGCAAGTTGTGTGCATAAGCATGACATGTTTGAAGCACTCCAATAGCCAACACTAGGCCTTCAAATGATGTGTTATTTAAGACTGAACTTCAATTAGTGCGTTTGCCAAGCTATACGTTGACTCTGCTCAAGGCATATCATTTACCTTTTGCATCTAGATGTTCCTATTCCCTCGAAACATTGGGTTTGACGTTAAATCCAAACACTTGTACTGTCTTTCTGTAAGGTGGTTGCATAAATAGAATGACGTGTTGTTTTTCCTCAATCTATAACTAGTTTGGAAAGTGAAAACCAAGGTATGAAAACCATTTCCACCACAGTAGTATTAGCATTTGTCTGCCAGAGAGGACCAATCATATAAGTCTGAATTAGAGCTGCCATATCAATTCCATGCTCTTTTACCTGATGTCGAATGTTTGTTGCTGCGTACTACTGATTTTCCTCAATATTATCTATTATAAACCATGGCAGGTTTCCATTTTCCAATTACACGCTAGTCAAAATTATATGTTATGTTAATGCATAACATACGAATCTAATATAGCTGTTGTTGTAAAGGTTGTCATTTGGAAGTGATGTTCAAGAAGAGAGACAACAGCAGTCTACATTGCAGCACAAAACTGAAATCGACGAAGACAAAAACAATAACAGCTGCTGGAATCAGCTAGGTGAAGAAGAAGAAGAAGAAGAAGGAGAAGTTTCTGCAATGGGAGAGTTCAAATTAGCTCATTTCTTGAGAGGGTGGCTCTCATTCTCAAGATTATGGGGTGGTTCAAGGAAAGGGTCAGCAACCCAAAATAGTAGGCCTTCCAGGTTCAAGACGCCATTGTTAGGGTCTGGACCCAAGATGATAGAACTTCAAGGCTAATAATATAGCAATATTTTTGCAGATGGCAATTATTTTGATTTCTGATTGTGATTGGTTAAAACTGACATTAATAGTTACACATAACAAAATTTTCTTATGCTCGTCTGTTTTATTGTTTTGTACTTGGACATTATCTGAATTAACTAACAATATTAATGATGGACCACAATGTCGGGATCAACAGTGATCCATCATTCTCAGCAACTTGGTTATCATTCAAGAAAAAGTTAATATTTTATGCTTTGGATATCTTATGATCTTAAACAGGCGTTGAGAGAGTAATATGGAGGATAAAAATGGTGTAATGCCAAATCTGTGATGTTGGAAAATGATTGAAGAATGTGAATTAACACGGTTTTCTTAGTTTAACTGACTGCTTTCACTTTTATTGTCTTGTTGTTTGGAATTGGAGAAAAATTGAATTGAAGGTACTCTTCTCTCTGTATAAATATGTATGGCTAAAATGATATGGTTTTTCAGTTCAAGATTTCATGTTCAAGTTTTCTCGTAAGAGATCACATTAAGAATTTGATAACATACATATTAATTTTTTTTACTGAAAATGAAGGAGTTAATTTAATCATTGGTTATCCTTAGTGAATGTGTTAGGTCCGGTTCTCTTCAACTACAATTCAATTAAGTTCAGTTCAGTTCAGTTAATTTTAATTCAATTAAGTTCGGTTAAGTTCAGTTCAGTTAAGTTCAACCATGTGTAGTTGTAAATTTACACTAAAATAAGTTCAATTAAGTTAAGTTAAATTAAGTTTAGCTAAGTTTAATTCAATTAAGTTTAATCCAGTTCAATTTTCAAAATTTGAAAAGGTCAGGCTTAATTAGATTTAATAATTAATATTAACAATCAGTTTTGTCCGAAATCAAAATATAGAAATTTATGACTGAGATTTTTCGAGACAATTCCAGTACAAAGCAATTGAAGGAGATTTGTTTTAAACTGGGTATTGATGGCCATAATATTAGGCACAACGTGCATATATTTATAATTTTAGTCAAAAAATCAGTTAAAATTTTAATATTATATAACAGATAAATGTATGTTATACCATCTAATAATAAAAAGAACAAAATAATAATTATTTAGAAATTTTGAAAGTAGTAACTATAAATTAACAAATGTTTGGTGGCCAGTACATTTTGAAAAAATGTGTGGAATTGTATATTTCATTCTTATAATCTTTAAAGTTGGTAAAAATACCTTAAAATTTATATGAAATGGATACATAGTGGTTACTTAGTTCAACTTCAATGGTTCTCCAAAATGGGTAATGAACATGGGGAATGGTCACGTCCAACCATTCCCCATATATTATATTTCAAAATAAGGTTCCCTAAATATGAGAATGATCAATTCCCCATTACCAGGATTGAATAAATTATTATTAATTTTTGAGGAATTGAATAAAATAATATTACTTTTTACTTTTTTAATTGTTTTTAGTTTTTATTTTGTTATTCTGTTTGTTCATTTAATAATAAAAATATTATTACTTTAAAATGAATTTGATATGGGAAATGAAAAATGGGGAAGATGGTTGGAGAAAAAATACGGTAAATCCCCAAAATGAAGTTTGATGAATGAAAAATGAGGAAAATAATTGGACTTACTCTTAGCTTTCAAAGATTATTGTTTTGTTTTCAAGGATATTAATGTTTATATCGGTTTACAATCTATTCATAAAATAACATATTTCTGCATTTTTACTTTATTTGCATATATTATTATATGTATGTTCATTAAAGCTTTGTTTGGATGGTAATTTTCCATATTTCATTAAAGTATGGTATGGTATGATATAATATTGTATGAAATGTTTCTTTTAAAATTTTATATTCGGATAAATAATATGATATGATTTTTTAAAATTTTAACTTAAGTGAGAACTGTTGAACCAAACAAATGATTTTATGTTATAACGTATCATTAAAAAAAACCAACAAACACCTAGAAAAAAATGGTCAGGTATTTTGGTTTCGTGGAGGCAGTCGGTGATGTGCCAAACAATGGCAAGGACAACACTGGAATTTTCTGTATTATTGTTAACGGTGTTTATTTTCTCTTTGGTCTGTTCCATCTTTCACTCTTCTTAATCCTTGTATTGCTGACATACTACGAATTTCAGGTTTTGATTTAGGATAATCCAATTTTGCTGCCAATTGATTCTTTCCACGATTCCATCTCTCATCTGGTGGTGAGCTTTTGTTCCCGAAATTATTTAACCCCTTTTTTGTACTCGAGTTTTTTGTCCCCTCATCTGCTTGTTCGTGGCAAACAATTAGGGGCAATCTTAAGTCCATCCTGCGTATGTTGCTCGTGTAATCATTTTGATTAAGTTGTTGTACAGTGGCTCTTCTAAGATGTGATGTATACTATTGCTTAGTCTCTGCTGTTTATTTGAACGTTTCATTCTTATAATCTTTTGCTTTATTTTTAAGATTCTTCAATAGGATTCTGATTTATAGTTTGTAAAAGCATTTTGACGAAGACTGTAGCTTTAATAGGTTACTACTTATATGATAGTGGTATCGCGTATGTTGCCTCTTAAATATATTGAGTTTAATTGTTGAATATTGAAGACTAAAACTATCTTATTAAGTGATTAATTATAGCTTTAAAGTTCTTACTGCGTCTTATGGATTTATCTTACTTCAATTATATACATCAAGGGTTCCTTCTAGAATATGTTGTTGTCAAAGGCTTTTCAACATTATTAGTATGTGTATGGTAGCATGTGTGGGGAATACTGGGAAGTTATAATAAACATAAATGGTTTCTTTGCCTCATAATCTTCATTCCTGTATACCAGAACAAATGGCTGAAAAGATGAGAGTGTTTGAGCGGGATGCTTCCTTTGAATATATGCTCTTTGAAGGAGATCCTGACCACCTAAGAGCAGTTGTTGCCACACCTACCCAGATTTCACCTTGGATTGAAGCAGCCGAATTAAAGTTGAAGCACCGCATTGGACGTGGCGTTTTTGGCGATGTTTGGTTGGCGACACATCATCAGGCGGCTGACGATTTCGAGGAGTATCACGAAGTGGCTGTTAAGATGTTGCATCCATTACATGATGATGATCTCACACAGACATTTGTGCACAGATTCGAGCAGTTGCTTTTGAAGTGCCGAGAAATTGAAGGTGTTGGTTGGTTACATGGCATCTCAGTTATAAATGGGCAGGTAACCAACTAACTAACTTCCTTGCTCATAAATTTGGTTTGGCCTCTCTAGGTATTCTATTCTACTATGTTTTTCATGTGACTTATTTGTTTTTCATGTGGAAGATCTGTATTGCTATGAAATTTTACGAGCGGTCAATTGCTGATCAGATCGGTTTGACAAAAAGGGGCAAGCTTCAGTTATCAGAAATTTTGAGGTTATGATTTGGGATTTTTCTTTTCTTTTCTTTTCTTTTTTTTTTTTTTTTTTTGCTTTAGATTCAATTGGCATGATGTGATATTCTTGTCTCACTGGCAGCTGATATTTTCAGGTATGGAACAGATTTGGCAAGGGGAATCCAAGAGTTGCATTCAATTGGATTGCTGGTATTAAACCTCAAGCCTTCTAACTTTCTTCTTAACGAGCATGATCGGGCGGTTCTTGGAGATTTTGGAATCCCATATCTTCTTCTTGGAATTCCG
Source organism: Euphorbia schlechtendalii (assembly GCA_949673415.1). Lineage (NCBI taxonomy): Eukaryota > Viridiplantae > Streptophyta > Magnoliopsida > Malpighiales > Euphorbiaceae > Euphorbia > Euphorbia schlechtendalii. The sequence continues at coordinate 34,542 of CATIWQ010685735.1, forward strand.
TTGTTGAATTCGGAGATGGTTATAAGACTTGGAACGCCAAATTATATGGCTCCCGAACAGTGGGAACCGAAAGTGCAGGGCCCTTTGTCTCTTGAGACAGATTCGTGGGCGTTTGGCTGTAGCATAGTGGAGATGTTGACTGGTGTTGTTCCCTGGTTCGGGAAATCAATCGAAGAAATATATCAGTCAGTGGTTATCAAGCAAGAAAAACCGCAGATTCCAGGTGGCTTGCCTCCTGCTGTAGAGAGCGTTATTAGTGGCTGCTTTGAGTATGATCTCCGCAATAGACCTCTGATGGAAGATATTTTATGTGCATTTGAAAGGTAATATATTCTTTTTGTTACTATTTAGAAGAAAATGTGAATATTGCAGATACATGCCTGAATTAGGGATTCTTTTCTATTCTAGAAAGCAACAGCTGATTCAACTGGTTCTGCGAGTTGTATTGGTTATTCTTAGTTGTATTTATATGCATTTGAAAGCATAAAATTGGTAGTTATTTTAGATCTGTCCAAAGTCCAAACCTATTAAAGACGTTAATCATTTTCTATACAGACCTCTTTTGCATATATATCTTTGGTTTTTGTAATACAGTAGTTATGATTTAATCATGAAAAACCTGGCAAGAAAATGTGATCTGAGCACTTATCAATTCTTTTTGAGGATTAAATTGGTTTTGTTCTTTTTTATTTAGTACTTCTCAACCTTCATCTATTATGTTTTTTGTACTTTGTATAAAGTGATTTTTCTGCCTAATTCATTAACGAAATTCATGTTTGAAACATAAGTTCTAACTACCAAGTATCAGGTGCTACCTTATGTTGGTTTAGTTATAATCCAAAAGGTGAGGCTGAAATATTCAAATTTAAAGTTTAAAAATGTGAAAATTTAGTGATTCTTGCACATGAACCTGCATCGATATAAATCAGCAAGGCCTGAAACAGTTCTATTGTTGAAATATATGCTAGTTTTTAGTTTTCCTTTTTCGTCAAAGGATCAATACCTGAACCTCTGGAAAATGGAGTTCTTTAATAGCAGTGAAGTGGTATAGGATCATTGCCCTGTGCTGTCACGTCCCTATGTTATAAATGGTATGGATAGTGCTGCAATTTGTTGAGGTGCAATAGCAGAAATATTTAGCCAATTGCAGCCAATGGGAATAACGTATTTGAATTTTTGGTGGGTTATGTAGGGATATATGCCTATTATATTAGGCGTTTTTCCTTTTATCTGGTAAGTCATGTTTCGGTAGAATCTGTAACAAGTCAGTTTGCTGCATTATTTATGGCTTCACTTAAGTCAAAGAGCTCTACTTTAAAGCTCTACTCGTTTCATGACAAATAGCTCCTTATGGGACCTGCAAGATTATATGATACTTTGTTTCAAATTTCAATGACAGAAAAGTCTGTTACAATCATTTTCAGGCATTTGAAGTGTCTTTCTGGAAAATATTTCCCTTTGACCTATGCCTGATGCACCTCACCTATTATAGAAAAGGCGAAAAATATTCCCACGAAACAAACTGATCCCGCTTATCACGTTCTCTTCCTTTTCCCCCTCTTCAAATGTATTTTTCTTACACTGCTCTACAAAATTTGCTTTTTGTACCTGCAGTTGTCAGAATGCTGTTTATAGTGATGGAGAATGGAGTGGTCTGGAAAGCCAAGGCATCGCTGAAAAGTCAAGTTGCAGCGGCTACGCTTGGTGGCTTCTTTCCAAAGACCGTCCTCAAGTGGGAGACATAGTCCGCCCAAGAAAACCCCTAAATGCAACAACACCTCAAAATCCAGACGTGCCTATAGGAACCGTGGTTAGCCTAGACAACAATGATAATGATAAACACATTTTCGTGAATGTCAAAGTTACAGGGATGCAGCATCCCCTGAGAGTACAACAGTCGAAACTCGAGAGGGTTGCTTTTGGATTCACAGCAGGAGATTGGGTTTGTCTCAGAAAAGAAGAAGAAGTCACGAACCATTCAACAATGGGAATTTTGCATTCGGTGCAGCACGATGGAAATGTGGCAGTCGGGTTTTTAGGGTTAGAGACTCTCTGGAAGGGCAGCTCTTCCGAGCTTCAAAAGGCCAAAACTTTATGCGTGGGCCACTTTGTGAGGCTGAGGAAAAACGTGGCAACTCCACGATTCGAGTGGCCTCGTAAAACAGCCGCCGAATGGGCCACTGGGAGAATTTCGCAAATCCTTCCCAATGGATGTCTCGTTGTGGGCTTCCCAGGGAGGCTCGTGTTTGGAGATGAATCGAACGTCTTCTTTGCCGATCCAGCCGAAGTGGAACAAGTTTCGTTTGATACTTGTCCAGGAGTGATAAAGAAGTATCAGCATGTCGAAGATTTCCACTGGGCTATTAGGCCGCTCGCGATTGCGTTGGCTTTGTTTACTACCATGAAACTAACCGTTTGTGTGGGAAAAAGAGTGAGTGCAAAGCTAAGGAAGGGCGGAAAAAGAGATGAGGGCCAAGGTGTTGGGAATGCAGCTTGGTTACCAGCACCGGTTGCAAATATTCTCTTCAAAGAAGGCACTTCTGCCACTGTTAGGTAACATATTAATCCAAAACCAGGGGTTAATAAGTTTCCGGCCCTCTTGAAACATTCATAGCATGTGAAATGAAATACTGGAGAAGCGAAAAGGTGTGCTTGGTTAAGCAAACCTATTGTAAATATGTATATACGGATGTTTTATGTATTGAAAATATATTATTAGTGAAGTTTATTACACATTAAGATTTGTGTTAAATAATAGTATAGGGGTAAACTTACATTCCAAGGATATGGATTACTGGTCGTCAAAAGAAAAAACCTTTGTGTCTATATTTATGTTGCATTATCTATCTTTAGTGGTTTTGTAGAGATAATTTGTTGATTTGGTTGGTTATGGTAAAGTAATTATTTCATGTGTAAAGAACTAGGAGCAGTTTTTTTAAGAAAGAAATTTTTTTTTGAGTAAATACGTTTATATTATGAAATTACAAAGTAAAATCCGCACTCACACCGGATGTGGTTCGAACTTATGATCTCTAAATATTCAAATTCAATCTTAACCGCTAGTTAAGACATCAACCATAACTAAAAGCAATTTAATATAATATGTTAGTATAATAAGTAATACGAAACTTTCAAAAGCATAACAAATATTAAATTAAGGTTTGAATGTAAAAGGTGCTTCATCCGCTTTTCAATAGAATTAATAGAAAATTTAATCAAAATATGAAAATTTAAAATAACAATGCATTTCAAAATTTCATTCTTCTTTTTATGATTTCTTCAACATATATTTTTATTTATTTCATAATAATAATAATAGATGAATAGATTAACTTGAAAAAGTAAATCATTTCATTGAAAAATGTGTAATCTGTAGGGGAATTCTCAGAAAAAGAAGGCAGTAATTTTTAATCAAATTTAGGGATTAAAATAAATTTCTACTTAAAAAACTGAGGAAACATTACAAGAATATTGAACCGCGGAACAATCTAAAGATCACTGAAGCACGGATTTTGATTACAATAACTTTCTTCTCTCCTATTTCCAAATCTCAGAAAGTAAAAGAAAATCAAGAACTGATAATCGACTCCAAGTAGAAACAAACAATGGCGAAAGAGATGGTCACTAACGCTTGGTAAGTTCCTTCTCTTTGAGCATACACTGGTTGCAAACTTGCCATTCTTCTTACTAAATTCGTTCTTGATCGTGGTGAAGGAAAGGAAAATTAAAGAATATGTTTCAGGTCAAACTTACTTGTCTAGAGTTTGGTTGGCGGGAAACTCAATAACTAAAATTTTAGTGATTTCATTGATATTAACGGTTTCTCTCATTGAATTTATTTTTGTTTGGTTGCTGAGAAAATTGGGAATGGCTGAAGCTATTTTAGAATTTCTCTTCCTGATTTTTTTAAGTACAGCTCCCAATAGGCATATGCGCTTAATTCAGTCCTTTTCATTTGCTAATGTAGAACTGTAAACAGATTTCAATATTTGATTAAATTCCCTGTGAGTTTAAAAATTTTCTTTTCTTTTCTTGCTAATGAAATAGAAGCTTACGTTTAACAGGAATCCTTTTGAAGGATATAACTGTGAACAACAGGATGAAGAAACAGAAGGCCAAAATGACGAGATGTATGGCATGGTCCAGAAAATGCAGTGCATGGCAGCTTACAGGCCACAACCTAGTAAAAAAGGTGAAAATTTTGTTCCAATGATAACTTCTCTGAAAACCGCTAGAATTTTAACAGGAATGGTTTTCTCAGTCTGAAATGAAGAAAGATTCCATTTTATTGTAATTGGAGAAATTTCCGTATTTCATAACCAATATACTATCATGTGCTGCCCAATAATGAAGAAAAATCAGGATATATGTGGTCCTTTTTTTTCTTTCTTTACCTAAAATGCAAGTGTAAAACTTTGAAGATCCTAGTTCCTTTTCACTTTTCATGCAGTATAATAATAAGGTAACCAAGTTATGTTAGAGATATCAACATATATTTGATGCAATGGCAATACTCGGGTTGGTGTTTGACACAATTTTGTTCTTAGTCCAATTTTCCTATTGAGCAGCTTCTTCTGCGTAGCAAACTGAATGCCATGTGCCATTCTCAAGAAATCTATTGAATGGAAGATCAAGTGAAATTGGTCATATTCGCAATCAACATATAAGTAATGTCATTTGTAATGTTTGTTTTTATAGTGTCTGTGTTACAATCAACGATTTTTTTTTATTTGACCTCGCTGTTAACTGACACTTAACACGGTTAACAAGGTGAAGAGCTCTCCTGGCAAAAATACAGTCTCTGGAGACAAGAGCAGAAAACGAGAGTATCAAAGCTGCAGAAACAACTCAAGGCAAAGTGGGAATTCGAGCAGTTAATCGAGCAACAACTGAACATGTTCCATGCCCACTACAACCGTCCCATGGTCTCAACCAGTTTCAAGGACGTTGCCGAGTTCCTGATGCCAGCATCGGCCCCACCCCATGAACTAGCCACCCTCACCTGGCTCGGCGAGTGGCGTCCCTCAGCCATCATGGATCTCGTGAGTGGCTTGGTCCACTCCTCCTCGATCTCTTACTCGTCATCCATCCAGTATTCGAAGAACAGCAGACGAATCGTCTCACAGGTTGTCAATGACATACGCATCGAGGAGGCAATAATTGACGCGGAAATGGCTGAGATTCAGGCCACGTGCATCTTTCACCTCCCATTTTCTCCTTTCAACAGTCAAAGGCCTCGCACCATCGCATTAAGTTGCATCCAAGCTGAGTTCAAGAAGATTGAAAAGGTCATCTTGAAGGCTCAACAACTCAGGTCTGTTATATTACCAGAGATCGGAGAAAATGTATGACCTGACATGTTTACTAGCGAATTGTGTAATTTGGGTTGCAGGTTTAAGGCATTGGAAGTGGGCATAAAGAAGATACTAAGCCAAACTGATGGAGCGGAGTTCTTAGTGGCATTTGTTGGGATTCAAGATTTAATCCACAAGTTTGCAGCAGAGCAGAAATTACCGCAGCTCCCTGCAGCGGTGCCTGTGAATACTTATGCATATAAAATCCGAGAAGGCACGGGAAAACGTGCTCCAAAGAAAAGAGTCAGCATTCAAGAGAATCAATGTCATCTAAGTAAATCAAAGGGTGTTAAGAAAATGAGTAGGGATTACTGATATAATAAATGAATGATCATAGGAAGTAGACATTATGGATTCAACTTTTTGATGATATATAGAGTCCATTAGATTGGTAGGCATTTTATAGACTTGTCTAGACACAAGTTGAATAGGGTTGTTTTTACAGTGAGGTAACTAGAGAAAGAACAGACATGGAGGATAATGAGAAATTTCTCCTGAAAACAAAAAAAACCATTAATGATCATGGTATTTTGGAGTTTGCTTATACAACTTTGGCCTGTTTATTGAACCGAATGGTGATGATGCAAGGTTTAAATCTATGCTTGGTATTTACTTGTGGGATGATCATACATGTCTTCGTGATTGAAACTATATGTTGTTATTGTAGTATGTAATTAGAATCACACACGGTTTGTAACTATATGCTAAATTTGTTTGATGATGGTATGGTATTTTAACCCCATTTCTGATATAAATTTAATTATAGAGTCAGCTTCTTTCGGAACATGGGTGAAATGTATTATGTTCATTGTTTGAAGCGTAAAGGCTTAGAGTCAACTATACCTTGTATAAGAGAGTGATATATTACCTTTATTTCAAGTCAAACATTTTATTGCGGGGTGTATACCGACAGCTCCATGAAACACTTGATTTGAAATAAAGACATTGTGCCTTGTACAAGAGTGGTACAAAGAACATGAAAATCTTTACAATAATCGTTGCACTCGGTAAACAATGCAATAAAAATCACTCAATTAAGGTTAGAAACATCAAATCCAAGTCCACCAAACTTACAGTATTAATAGTTTACGATTCAATACAAAGTTTTCACTTCACAATTTACAATAGCAAATAATGAAAAAAAGAAGAATAAGAAATCAACTGCGTAACTTCCATTTCGAAACTAACCGAGAGAACAGAATGGTAGGGAACCCCATTTCGAAATTACTAGATTGAGAATGAAAATCAAGTAGAAACAGGAAATAGCATTTCACTTGAGATAGGGTTTAGGTTTGAGAAACAATAGGGAGGAGCTTGCCAATTGGAATCCTCAAGAACAGCTCCAACTTCAAAAGTCATCACATGAGCTTCCCTCCCTGCAAATAAATTAATAAATAGTATAAATTTGATTCAACCTGCACTGGTATCAAACAAAAGAAACTCAAAAGTGAAGTAAAAGTACCAACCGGTATAAAAGACCCAATGAACAGGCCGGTGAGTGACAACATCTTCATAGTACTAAATGAAATCAACCTTCTCCCAAACATTGCAAACAAACCCATCCACTCGTCGCTGCCCTAAATACGTAGCTCCTTCCATCCAATTAGGCCGAAGTATCCCGATGTCTAATTAAGCCGATGAACACTCCTGCTTACCATCCAATGTGTAGATCAAACGGGTACCGTTGTTCCACTCCACATCATAAAGCAGCTTCCCAAGCTGCTCTTGGATGATGTTGAAGTTTCTGCCGTTGGGCCAGTCGTACCACAGATCTATCTTTTGGAGAATCCCACTGTAATTCATCCACAGAACTGCGTGGAATTGGTGCGGCCATGGAGCTGGACTTGGCTCTGCCCACGATTTGTTCACCACAAGGACCGCCAACAACGAGATGGAGACGACTATTGTGGCGGAGAACCTCATTTTTCTTCGTGGGTTGGGTTACTCACTTGTTTTGGCTAGTTTTAAGAGAAGCAAAGTAGCTGTCCCAAGAGCTACACACGGCTGGCAGTCCATCTGTTATATTAAATTAAATACATAATCTGAATGACCATTTTCATTTTTCAACAAAACCCATCCCCGGTTTTAGATTTTACATTTTTACTTGACTACATGCTCACTTCATAAACATTGGTCAGGTGACACAAAGATGAATCAACTTTCACAAAATCGCAATAATTCTAACAAATGGGTTGTTATGAGAACTGATAATTAATCGGCTGGATGAAGGTATTTACAACACCTACAAACCACGTACAAAGTTGAATCTGAGTTTTTATCAACTCACTTGAAAAAATTCCAGAACATGTTATACAATTTCTATCTGTCTAAATACACACACACCAAGAGTGAGTGACGACAATAGGGACAAGTAAAATGTTCTTTAGCTCCGCCATGTATTTTATGGGTATGACAGATGTCACAGCAGCTGGTGTGAGCAGAATAACAACAACAATAAGCAGCCAAGATGATCAGGTAGGCTTTGATGCCGTGTGTCACGGGGCTAAGATTTTAAAGCTTAAACACCGTGCGGCACTAGCACAAAACAACCAATGATTATGCTAGCAAAGCCTTTGCGAGAATTCTTACACAAGTAGCATTACGAATGCAGAAGCTAAGTAAGAACTATAAAGAGAGCTTTTGTGGGAAACTTTACAAGTGTTTATTGCTTAACTTTTTCAAAGTGATTACAAATGGGAGGGGAGTTACATATTTATAGGCATTCTTCACCTCCTTAACAAATGGACCGGATCAATTCTCTAGAAATATCTTCGATCCGACGGCTATTATAACTTACACTAGAATTTTCTATACAAAAATATATGTACAACTAGATAAGTATGGAACTTTCTACACATACTCTAGTTTATTCTACACACATGAAGACTTCTCTAGATGTGTGAAGACTAAGCTAGAAAATTCTAGAATATTACAGAGAAAAACCTCTTTCTGCTGCGGAATTCGCACGGGAAGTGCCGTTGCGTGCCATTTTGTCAGACTTTGCGATGTAATGTGAGAAACTTCGCAAGTCTAAGTGTTGGGCCGTGTCATTCTCCCCCACTTGAGATGGCAACGTCCTCGTTGCCATGCATTGCACTCAATGACCCTTGTGCTTCAAACTCCTCGATCAAGTTTGAAAATTGCCAAAGTTTCTCCACGGGTTCCCAACTTGTCTCGATAGTTGGCATGCCTTTCCACTTTACTAAGTACTCCTTAGTGGCAGCTCCGTTGCGTGCTCAAACGACCCTTTTTGAAAGGATTTCCTCGGCTTCCTTCTCAAAATGTTCTCTCATCCCGGCAGGTGCTCTCTTGTTGATGTTGCGTTCCTCGTTGTCGGGATCTTTGCGGTATGGCTTGAGTAGGCTCACATGAAAGACGGGGTGAAGTTTTGAGTATGCCTCGGGCAACTCCAACTTATATGCCACTGAGCCTACTTTCTTGATCACTATGAACGGCCCCTCGTAACGTCGCATTAGCCCTTTGTGAAGTCCACGCACTCGGCCATGCTCGTACAACTTCACTAGGACTTGATCACCAACTTGAAACTCGCGAGGCATTCTCTTTTTGTTTGCCCACTTTTTGGTACGCTTGGCCGACTTCTCCAGGTAGAGCTTAGCCTCATCGGCCCTTTCTTGCCAATCTTTGGCAAACTTGTAAGCTGGCGGGTTATTCCCCTTATAGC
>CATIWQ010685846.1:0-15041 GCA_949673415.1 Euphorbia schlechtendalii
TATATATATATATATATATATATATATATATATATATATATATATATATATATATATATATATATAATATAACGCGAGGATTACAAGAAAATTTTACTATGGTCCAAATTTATCTGATAACAATTTTCTTAGCTATTTGCATATTAACGCTAACGAATTAAATGACCAAATATAAATTATTCATATTCATTTTGGCATCAGTACGTGGTTTCAAAGAGTTCAAAATAAAATAGGAGCCATGTTTACTTGTTCTTTCCTGGGTAGTTCAAATAATTAGAAGAACTAAAATATATATTGCAATAAGTAGAAAGCGAGTGAGATGACAGAGAATGAGATAAGGTGGAGAGAAGAAGAGGCAAGAGCCACGTTTTAGGGATTATTAAGGATAGGACCTTATCTCATTCATTTCCCATAAATGTCTCTATCTAGTTTGAGACTCAAGACCGTGGTAAATGGAAGCTGTAAGTTAAATATATGAAAATGTAAAAGAATGTACAGAAATACGTGGTGAGAATTAAGTGATGGCAAGAGATAAAGAAAGAAAGGTGGAATGAATGAGAAACATTCAAATGTAATCTGAAACAAGAAGCATGCAGTCCAGTCATTATCGTTAGCTTAGAATGAAACAAATTAAGCTGTATAAATTGGGCCAAAAAAACCAGTGGCCGTTTGCACAATGTCGACTTCTTCGGTGAACGGTTGTTGCTTTACCTCAGTGTCCTCTCCATCATCCCGCACTTGTCTGAACAGATCACGTCCCTCCATTTCGGCTTCTCTGATCAATAATTCCAATGCCAATTCTAATTCAACTCCTACACTTATCAGAAATCAACCTGTTTTTGCTGCCCCTTCTCCTCTTCTCAAACCTTCTTTGGTTGGTGTTCCTCATCCTCTTTTCTAGATCTTGTCACTTGTTTGCTTATACTTTTCCGTTTATTTCATTTTCAAGGAATTTACAAAATGTTATTTTAAGTAATTTTGTTATGCACATTAAAATGGAGTCGTATGTTTGTGTACGTTGTTCTCCTAAATATTTCTCAACTTTAGGCCTAGTAGGATTTTTCACTAAAATTGTATACCTATATAAGCCTGTGAATAGGTTTAGCATTCCATGGAAATTCATAGGATTGTTGCAACATGTGACTGGAATGGTGCCACATTATGAACTGTTTTGCATGATTTTACAACTAACAATCTGAAAGGCCAAAAAGAGAAACAGAAAGAACACGTGTCAGGTTGGTGTTCATTTCTATTTTGGGCCATTATTAGAATGAAGGACAAATTTTGAATCTTGAATATACACGTGTATGGAACTTTCTCCATTTCAACAAAAAAAACCCTGCCAAATCATAGCTAAACAGTATCCACATCAAAACCTATTTATCCCAAATTTGGTTTGATCAGTTCAACACTGATAAATGGTGAATCTAAAATGAAAATGAAATATAATGATAAAGTGGCAGCACCGACAGTCTAACAAAGATTCATTAATATATGAAACTAAGTTGCGATGCGGAATATAGGAGAGAGAAGAAATGGGAAAAGAAGCTTACGAGCAGGCAATTGAAGGTCTCAAGAAACTCCTGAGGTAACAGCTGAATGTGATTAATATGTGGTAATTAGTTAAAAGAGAAAATGAAATAACTGATATAAAAAGGAGGTGTGATGCAGTGAAAAAGGAGAGCTGAAAGTAGAAGCAGCGGCGAAAGTGGACCAGATAACAGCCGAGCTGCAGAGTGGGACACCAGGTGGCAAGGTTTTTGACCCTATTGAAAGGATGAAGGATGGCTTTACTTACTTCAAGAAAGAAAACTACGAGTCTGTTTTTTCTCTTTAATTTCTTTTTATTCATTAAGTTGATTTTATAAAATTAAAATGCATTTTTTCAATATTTTCTGCAGCAAGAGACCAGGACTGTACAGTGAGCTTGCTCGAGGCCAAAGCCCCAAGGTTTCTTAAATTTTAAATATGCATGGACATGGTCTCTATATATATTTGGGTTTGAATTAATCAACCCAAATGAATTATATTGCAGTTTATGGTGTTTGCATGCTCAGATTCAAGAGTATGCCCATCACACATCCTGAATTTTCAACCAGGTGAAGCTTTTGTGGTTCGTAATGTTGCTAACATGGTCCCTCCTTATGATCAGGTACTCGAACATGGATTTTAGGACTCCATGTAATTATTGACACGTATGTTTCTTGAGAGACTGGTTCTCTCCTTGTACGTACATGGTAATAATTGTATGGAATGTACACTTGACATTAATGTATTGTATGGGATCCGAAATCCACATTAAGGAATTCCGTACTCCAAAATTTTCCTAAATTCTACATGCATGAAATATAGTACTATAGTTTGTTAATTTTGTTTTTTTTTTTATCTATTTCTATATAATTACTATTCACAACAACAGGTCAAACACTCAGAGGTTGGTGCTGCAGTTGAATATGCAGTTCTGCACCTCAAGGTGATACGATTATTCAATTAAGTCCTTGTTTATACTAATTCATTAACCGATAATCCCTAAAATTAAACTTAATGAATTTCAGGTGTCGTACATTGTTGTAATTGGACACAGTGCCTGTGGTGGAATTAAGGGTCTCATGTCTTTTCCATTTGATGGCAACAAATCTACGTTAGTATTCCTCCTCAATAAATAGTACCTGATTGTTTATAATATCAGTACTAGCTAATTACTTTGAAACCTTTATTTTTATTATTTTTTTTAAATATATGGGGTTGAAAATGCAGTGATTTCATAGAAGACTGGGTGAGCATTGGTTTACCCGCAAAGGCAAAGGTATTGGCAGAAAATGGCAGCTTACCATTCCCAGAGCAATGCACTTGCTGTGAAAAGGTAATTAAACTAAAAGAAAATAATTGAAGTTCATAATTATTTAATTGATATTTGTATGATTGTTAAAAATTGTGCAGGAAGCAGTGAATGTGTCAATAGCAAATTTACTGACATATCCATTTGTGAGAGATGGATTGGCAAAGAAAACGTTAGGACTGAAGGGAGGTTACTATGATTTTGTTAAAGGCAGTTTTGAGCTTTGGGGACTTGACTATTCCTTTACTCCTACTCAATCTGTATGATCCAACTTCCCATTTCCAAAATGTAATTGAATAAAATTATCAGAGCCCCTTTTTTCTCCATTAATAAAAATAAGGTCTCTTTTCATTTATAAACTATTGTTTGTCTCTTGTTTTAGGTAAAAGATGTGGCCACCATTCTTCATTGGAAGCTGTTCTAGAAAGCTCAACCCTTCTACTTAGTTGAGGATATATAACTCTTTTGTTTAAATCAACCAATTACTTATAAATGCTTAATTTTGAAGTATACTTAATATTTAATTTTGCTATTTTTTCGGAATTCACCGGCATAGCTACACAGATTATTCATCATTAGTTTTTCCGGTCAAGAAATCCAATCAATTAGTACAACATGAAAATTCATGATTTGGGAATTCCCTGAAAAAATAAATAATGTAGTAGCTGAGGAAATAGTTTCAAAATAAAGTAGTGGTGTACTCCTTACAAATATATTAAGGAAACTAATTTATTAAACACAACATGGCAATGTTTAGGACAAAAGCCGTGTGCATAGAGCATTCAATATTTGTACATGATTAGCCAGAGATTGTGTCATTTAGTTTGTGGTATTGGACCGACATAGAATAAGAATTTCTTGAGAAGTATTTAAGAAAGTTGCATTTCATTTCGGTCTTATTCCGCGAATCAAACACACATAACAAGTATCATGCACTCTCAGTTCCAAAAAGTGAACAATCAAGAAACCAGATCAAGTTTGGTTGATGTTGAATATTAATGGATATACTTAGATAGGGTATTTGAAGTAGAGAGATGAATAGTGAATTACGCCTGTTGAAAATGACGGGCCAATGGGCAACCAACACAAACAGACGATGAACACATTGCTTTTTCATTAAAAAAAAATAAAGTTTTATTCCACATCAAGCTTTGCCAAAAACAATCGTGCCAATGAAGTCACAGTTCATACATATATCCACATGTGGATGTCAAGGCTTCTTGTGGGGTTTTGAGCGTTAATGGAAAACAGCACAATTTCTAAGGAATTGAGATTCTTGCTTTATCAGTGAAATAAATTACAATTTGGAGATGGCAGGATAGCTGAAAATATACTATGTACTGTTCTGTACGTTCCGGTTCTTCTACAATACACTGAATTATGGTCTTCCCTATTGCATGTACTGAATTGAAGATGCAGGGCATTCCTGAATCATTCACATTATGATTCATCTGGTTTTGGTTCAAGTATTACAGGAATCTTCTCCTTGTGATCACCACGCAAAACTTCGACAGTCACCTGAGTAGATTCAACAAAATTTAAAAACAAAAAAAATCTAAGAACCACAAATAATTAATGAACTAAACTTTCGAAGATTTCAGAACGAAAGTCAGCTATGTCATATTTAACAGCGCCCAGCATCATATCATATCCCATACTAAGAAAACAGAAATGCAGGACAGATCAATCTTCTGTTATGATAATTGAAATAGCATTCAAGTTACCAACAATAAGTTTCACCTGAATGAATTATAGTCAAAAAGATGAATACGTACATGTAAATCATTAGTTGTCGATCGTCTTAGGATTTATTTCATGTTAGAACATGAAGATACTTATGAGTGATGAATATGGAGACTCTGAAAGGAAAGTAGTATCAATAAACTTATGGTTTGGTTTGATTGCAAATATCATGGATATGATTTAGTATTCGATGAATTAGAGCTGTATTTGACATGTTATTTGTCATTCTTTTGTTTGCCTTTTGTCTATGAACCACACCCCAATTGCTCCTTTAATAACTATAAATCCCCAATATAACCACGCCTCAAATCAATCTCCTATTTCTTTCCCAGGAAACAAGTGGTTAGACACCTTTTTCCTTCCATCATTTATTCACTTATAATAAAAGAACACAATGAAGAAAAAGAGGAAAAATCAGTCAGATGGTGTTAAATCTGTACCTTTTCGCCTACTTTACATTGGTCAAGAATTCTGTACAAATCACTGCCATTTGCAACCTTTTTCCCATTCACAGATGTTATAATATCTCCCAAAATAAGTCTGCCATAGGCATCCCGTTTGGTGGATTGCAGACCCTACAGAACAGAGAAGTTCATGATATATAAGCAGAAAAACCTCTTCACATCAGAAAGAAACATAATCTTAGATTCAAACTAATATGCAAGGAAAATGTTTTAAAAAAAGAAAGCAATATATCATACTGCTTTGCCAGCTGGACCATTAGGAGGAGCATCTAAGACAAGCACTCCACTTACTCCCAACTGTTCCACTGATTGATCAGGTGCAAACTTAATGCCTAGAATAGGTCTTGTAACTTTTCCATACTTCACCAACTGCTCAACAATGCCACTGACCTGGATATTGAAAATTGAAAACAAAAGCCAGGTTAGGCAGATAATTGGATTAAGCTTCACAAAGGCATTTGGTTAAGTTTATTGTAGAAGTAACTCACAGTGTCAACGGGTATTGAAAATCCAACACCAGAAGATGCACCAGATGGAGAGTATATGGCTGTATTTATCCCAATAAGACTTCCTGAACTATCAAGAAGTGGCCCTCCACTATTACCAGGATTAATGGCAGCATCTGTCTGAATAACATCTTGAATAGGGCGGCCAGTAGCAGCAGAACTGATTTCTCTACGTAGCCCACTGATAAAGAAGCAACATTCAAACACTGGAAGATACGAACTAAACTGGAAATACCAAAGCAGAAAATGGCTGCTCTACTAAAATTGCTCTATTAGCATGCATCATTTGATTTTAACTACGCTACGTGTGAAGACATGTTAAGGAAAACCCATGCTTAAGTGGATGAAATGTCTATGATATACGCTAAAGCCAAGAAAAGAGACATTCCATAAAATGCAAATGCTCTCACGGAAATAGCTTTTATGAAAAAAATATAATGGGAAATTGATTTGATGTAAGCATAATCTACTGGCTTCCAAGGAACTACTTTAAGTCAGATTCATAGATGGATGGATAATTATAAGCTTTGAGCAATTATAACATGAGACCAAAACCATAACCAATTAGCTGTTGCAGTATAGGCAAATTTCCATAAGCAGAAAATACTAATAGTAATTCAATCATTGCTAAGAATCATATACTGTTGCGAAAACATTTCTGAATTGCCCTAAAGTCAAGTATGGGTGTTAGAATTTGGTTGCTGTTACAACACCTAATACCAAACAAGGTAAAACAAGATCACAGCAGCCAATCCATAAGCAAAATTACTCATGACCAAACCCATATATAAACAAAAATCATATAGACATGTAAGAAAAACTTATCAGGATTTTGTACCTGATGACACCAGTTGTCAGCGTATGATCAAGTCCAAACTGCAAAACACATGCTTCTAATCAAGACATTTGATTTTTCATTAATTGAAATTCACAGTAAACCAATATGTACCATTACAAGTAAAGAAATACACATGTGACCACAAATTTGAATATAGGTAACATGCCATACATATTGTTATCTGTCTATACAAAATTTGTATTAACGTCTTGACTACTTAACATACTTTGGCAAAAAAATGATGTCCACTGCGTGCTAACTGAAGTTTCATGATAATGCGTAAGTGTTAGCAATATTCTAATGAATGCTTCAATCCTCATTTATGAAAGTAAAAGAGTATATGAAACTCACAGGGTTGCCAATTGCATATACTTTCTGACCAACAAGCAAATCTGCAGAAACACCAATAGGTATCGGTCTTAATTTATCTTTAGGAGCATCAACTCGTAGCACAGCAACATCTTTGTCTTGGTCAAATCCAACAATTTTTGCATCATAAGTTGATTGGTCAGCAAGAGTGACTCTGTAAACAAACAAGCACAAACTTTAATGTCGACAGAGAGAGCTTGTCCTATAAATTATAATATTTCATAATTTTCTTTAAACAGATTATGAAACAAATTTCTTGCAACTATTCCAACATGTATAAAACAAATATTAACTAAAGATGAAAACTAGTCCTGATTACCAACCACAGGGGAAAAACCAAAAATCAATTTTAGCATGCTTATTAAATTTAATTCTGAAGTAAGCATCTCATTGATTGCCTTTCATTGTTTCCGTGAACTATTATCAACCAGGACAATCCAGGTACATGCAAGTCCATTTGATTCATTTTCCTAATACTATTTCCCCGCTTCATCAAAATACAGTTGGCCATACCAGCAGCAACTGTAAAAGGTTCTACTCGGCCTATGACTTCATGGGATTTTAGTACTAATAACAATCTTCAGGTATGGAGGCCAAATATGGGCATATTTTCCTGATGAACACTTGTTCATTACCTTATTTTAAAATAAGCTTTTCACTTTTATGGATCATTAATCAACTCTCTCTTTCTCCGTGATTTTTTATAAATCTGTGATTAAACATCAAGAAAATAAACACTTGCCAAAACAAATTGTTTTTTGAGCATGTGCTTCAAAACAGACGGAATTTTGATCAACAACTAGCAATTAAAGGCTCAAACCACGTCCTCATAAAATTTAATAGCTAATTATAATATGAAAAATTTCAGAGCAATCCAACTAACTTGAGATCAGAAGCGCCGCGAATCACATGATAGTTGGTGACAATGTGACCATTTTTGTCCCAAACAAATCCGGAGCCTGAACCCTGCGGCACCTCCAACACGTCTAATGTGAAAGCGTCCTGCCTTAGTTTCACCACACGTATACAACAACAATCAGGAAATTCAAATCGAACAGAAACGCGAACTTAGTAACACAAACAGTCAAGAGGAAATACTTGACGGCGAGATTGGTGATGTAAACAACGGACGGAGTATTCTCTTGAAAGAGGCGAACAGTAGCAAGTTCATCGGACTGCAATTTACGTGGAGTAGTAACGACGAAAGCTAGGGCGGGGTCCACATCGACAACGAACAGGGAGACGGATAACGCAAGCGAGGTGCAGAGGAGAAGAAGCGAGTCCAAAGCTGAAGAAGAAGTGATTTTAGGAAATAAAGGCTTCTGCGGGGTTAGAGAGTGAGATCGGAGAGCTTGATGGAGGAAAGAAAGGACTCGAGAATCACTTCTATTTCTTTTATTATGGTTTTGGAAGTTATTTTTATGGAGGAATGAAACGCAGCTATGTTTCTCCGGCGAGGGCGGTGATTTTCTGTTTGGATAGCGAGAAAGTGGGAAGCAAGAATGCAAGTCCGTAGAAATGAGTAAAGATACAGCAGCCATTCTTTCTGTGTGGTTTTGTTTTACTCAAACATAATAAGCAGCAAACAGAAAATCAGGACATTTGTAAAACCTATAACAATTATTTCTATTACTATTATTTGTTGTATGCTTGTATTGTCTTATTAATACAGCTATAATTCTATATACATATATATAAAAGGAAATAGCAGTCAGGGAGATACAATTTAGAAATATATCACAATGGTTTTTTTAATCTTGTCAAGGTTTGAAAATGTTTTACACCTGGCTTTGAAACTGTTTTATGTAAGCTTTTCCAGTTCCACACATACTTTTTGAAAAAATCAGAAAGAAACAAAGCAAAACAACTTCAAACTACTCAAAACTTTCATATACAGCAGCATCTGATGTTCAACTCAGTTTGAGATCAGCAGAAACACCTTAACAACATATCTGCAAAATTTGACTAGCATTAATGGATTGGATAGAGCGGAAACAGAACATTGGCTCATCAACGAAACATTCATAGAGAAGGTTCAACTATCTAGTTGAAGAGAAAAGGATGGAACTTGAAGTTCACAAAATCTTTTCTAAAGGTCTCAGCTCTCTTGGCAAACCATCGAAATTTCCTTCATCTAGGTCAGATTGGAACATCGGTCTCTTTCCGACTTTCCACTGTATGCCCTCTGCCAAATGCTCCTTGCTCGGTGTCAGCATCACAAAATTTGGATCTGCTCTTTGATAGCTGCACATGCATCATCAAGGATTAAAGAATTTGTTTGAACATTAAATTTCACAATAAATTTTCCAGCCATTTCAAAATATTATCTACCAATAACAAAAACACTTAGCACATCTCAACTTTGTCATAATCAATACTCATTGGAATTATGAAGATAAAAACATAACGTTTCAGGAGAAAATATAAGTTCATGAACCTGGCATCTCTGATATTCTCAACTCGTATACCGAATCCGAATTGTGTCTTTCCAACAACACGATCTCTGACAGCTGCAATAAATTTCACGTGATTGGCATTCTAATGTTGCTAAACAACACATAAAATTTTTCTTAAAAATTTACCTCATTGGACTTACAATAATAACAAAGAAAAATCCCCTCCCCACCCCACCCATCTGAATGTGGACTCAAACATGTGACCTCTTAGATCACAACTTCAGTCTCTACCACTAGGCTAAGACCTTTGCCACAAAGAACACTTAAAATTGCTTATATCAAATAGGGGAAGAAAATAACATACGCGAAACAAAACAAAGATCCAAACTAAATTTGGTAATAAAATTATGCTCAAGATGATAAAAACTGAACAAGCTGAACACACATATTTAGGTCAATTAGCAGCGGGTCAACAATGACTCCAAAGCAGATCTATCTTTTAGCACATTTTTCTTTACGCAAAACATTACTCCTTTCCAAGCATGAATCATAAAACCAACCAATATGGACTCAGAGTTCTTAATCAAATCTTACTTCACTTGGGACTAAGATTCAGATAAATATTGAATTCCTCAATTCCATAAAATGGGCAAACTGCTTTCTAAGGATTCATAATATCATAAAATCTTACTATGTTGCATGCATAATTAGAAATTGTGCCCAGAAATGAAATTTAACAGAATGATGCATCAACGGCACAAACCACTCTTCTTACAAAGAGTATGAAAGGCTTAAAATAAATGTTTTAAATAACAAAAAATTATACCATTAAACATAACAATAACAGGTCAGGCCTGACTGGAGATTCCGGATATAAATAGTCATCTCCAACTAGCCGAGATAAGGGCTTGATGCTTGTTATTGTAACTATACTACAATACCTATATGATACTACAAGTCCACAAGAAATATGTGTTTGGATAATCTTTATTCAACTGAAGTAAAATTCAGAATCAGAGCCTTGCCCTAAAATCGTCCAAGTCAACAATAAGCAGATTCCCATAAGAATCTAATCACAGGGGAGAAGTTACCTGAAATATTGAAAGTAAATGCAGGTTTCCACCATGACTTGAATGCCAATGTAAATGATGAGCTACAAGGACCCATCTTCCCCTGCAAAGATTGTATAAAGATATAATATTGCATGCTCATCATCAGTGACAAGAAGCATAATATATCATAAAAAATACAACCTTCATTAACAGATTTTTATTGGCCTGCCAGGAAGCCGCTACTTGAAAAGTTGAATCTGGGTTATCTTTTGGCGTATTGACATCATCAATCCTTTAATATAGAATATATTAAGAATTTAAAATCTGATAATCTTGATCAAGTATAAGATTGTAAACTGGAATACCTTGTCTTTAACTCAAACCCAAAGTCAATATAATTTGTGATTCCAACTACTTCACTTTCTTCAAGTGGATTCTTGACCTGCAGGGCATAAGCAATAAGCTCATGAACAATTAGACAAATCCTCCTTAAATTCATATAAAAAAATACAAATAAACTGACACTCCACATAAAATAAAAAATATACCATAACTCTTTTAGACTTCAACCCCTCGGCCCCTCTTATCCATTTAACTTGTATAAGTAATAAGAGTAGAAATGTCATTTCAAATGAACACTAAGATCATAATTGTTTTAATCTTTAATTTTGTTTTTGTTTCTATCAATCCAACAGCATGGTACTTAGGACTAGATTATTTACCCACCAAAATCAAATTTCAAATTTCTAGTCTGAACCTAAACTTCCAATTCATATCATTTGTATTCTAGACTTTCAGAAATTGAATTAAGCAACAGAAGTATGGTATTGAATTAAGCAACAGAAGTATGGTTACTCCACTGGTAATAATTAACTCCCTTACTCAAAAGAGTCTCCAAGCAGATCATATAGGCTTTCTGGTTTAGTTTATTGGTTTTGATAGGTGCAGTTCAAAAACCAGAAATTAGGTGCTCAGGTCCGTTAACAAGTTCATTTTGTTGACCAGGAAAAACAATCTGGTACATGGAAACCCAAACAAAGAAAACGGTTTACTACATAAAACTTGACAGGGAGCGCACATGGATGGTTTCACAAAATTATGTTTGAAATGATGATTCATCGGCCACCAAGATGTCAAATAGAAGTAGAAAAGTAGAGAGGAAAAGCCTACCCGTCTTTGAACCACAACATGCTGATAAAACGAGGCAATGAACTACAAGTTGAAAAGAAATACAAATTTTTAGTGAATTGCATAAGATAGTAGCAACAACACTATAGAGCAAATGAAATAAAAAAAGTTGTTAGAGATTCTTGTTTCTACTCAATTAATTGAGATTTATAAAAGTTTTGTACAGTATAAAATATATCGAAAGAAACAATGAAGAGAATACTTAGACTTCAAAACTAAAATTATAGAGGACGAGAATACATGTTTCCTATTAAAAACAATAAATGCAGCATAAATAATCTAACCTCAGAACTTTTTGCAAGTTCAAGGCAAAAATTAAAAGAAGGACTCAAGGGGCTTCCTGATCCTAAGCCATAGCCAATTGCAGCACTCCAGTTCTTTAAATTCTTATATTTAGCACTATCGCTGCCTCCATCTATAAGAGATAGCATGAGAAAATATGCTATAAGTGATATCTCTGTCTAGCTTAAGAAAAATTATCAGCATGCCAATAAATAGCACTTAATATGCAAACACAAATACCAAGAAACAGAAAAATGACATAGTCGGAAAAAATTCATGAATAAAAAAAGTAGAATAGCTCTTATTCCAAAATTTTCAGTTTCTAGTTACAATGCAAATTATATAAAAACACCCAAAATTATTCCTGTCAAAAAAACACAACAATTCAAATACCAAAACTTGCTATGTAATTGCTTTCAAAATTTTACCTTCTCTCTAAAACTCTATCCCTTGTATGGCTTATATTTTTAAATGGTTGTCAAAATATTGCATTTGTGAAGCAGAACACTCCTTAGAATTCAGTCCGTGTTTTTCTTTTTTCTTTTTACTCATTTTTTAATTTCTATATTGCTTATGTTCTCGGAATAATTTTTTTCCTGATTTATGATCATCACAGGAATTTTTTTTAGTGGAAACCATTTCTAAACCTACTTTTATGTGCATTTTATAATTTTAAGTTAAGGAATAAAATTCCAAGAAATAGAAACAGTAAGAGATACAGCCTAAGTTTAGGATAAATGAGCAAATGTAAATTAAATTAATGATGAAGGAAAAAACATCAAATTCACAAATAGAGAATAGATCCAATGAAACTAATATTAGAGATACTTACAATCTGGCTCATATTGAAGTCCCACAATCAGCCTACCAATCTTGGTTACTAACCATGCAGTCTTCGGCAATTCATCTTTCACTGAAATTTTATCAATAGTGCCCAATATGCAAGTACTAAATTACGTGTTCAAGTTTGAAATTATATACAATTGGTCTAGAAACGTATGGGTTACTCGAAGAACATGGAAACCAACTTAGGGAAACATACCAGCAAAAGGCACAAGTGTGGCTCCAAAGGATAGATTTCCCGAGCCATATCTCAGTCCCATGACACCATGATCTTCACGAGTTACTCTGCAAGAGTAATATAATTACTTGAAAAGTACATCGTCACACGCAATGCAAAAACCCATGTGAGAGCCTAAATGGTTCGAGTACCGTTTACTCAATAAGAGAGGAAAAGTACCAAACGCTCCACAACCAAATCTAGGGTAATAAGCAGACGACCGTATCTGCAAGATCCTGAAGTGATAGAAAGCAAATAAAAATTCTAGAGATAATACTCTTCCCCAAAGAAACAAAGGAAAGTATGGAAAAGTATGGTAAAACAATAAAATGTTACTTACGGATCTGAGCTTGAAACAAAGAGGTCCATGAACGTATGGGGATGGTCCAGATCACTGATCATTTAAAAAGTAACAGGAAGCTATTAGTAATTCAATGTACATTAAATTATGCTATTACGCTATTAAACATAGACAAGTGAAAACTGCATCACCTTTGCCAGCGGAATAATGCATTTCCAATAACCTTCTCCTCAGGCTTATGATCTAACGGACCTGACATCTAAAATGCTTAAGGATAATCAATGGTTGATAGTTGAATTCATGGAATCGAATTGTTAACAACATTTTTATACCAAAGGATACTGTAGCAATCAAATCCACATGAGGATCGTCAATTGGCTTTAACATAATTCTGGTGCTAAAATGCCTTGCTTCCTCAAAATAATCGTCAAAAAGGCTTTTCAAAGCAAGCTTTCCAAATAACAAGTTATACGACGACTCCAACATCCTGCATTATCCTTGAGTGTATCAATGACAGAAAAGACCAGCAGAATCCGATCAACTTGAAGAATACCATGACAGTAAGATAAACAGTAGTTTCAGAAGAAAAAGATCCAGAATGATAAAAATGAATCGAAGAATTAATTTAATATCGTCAAAATAACTAAATGCAAATCCTTGTTGAATTGATAAAAATGGACTAGCAATGCTACATATTTTCATTGATTGACTAAAAATTGAATATAAATCTGAATTCTGAAATAACAAGCAAGATATCAAACGAAGAGAAATTAAAAAAAAACCATTGAACTAAAAATGCAATGCCAGAATTTGAGAATCAAACAAATCGGAGAACGAATAGCACAGAAAATGTCTTCGGGTACAAGACAATTCACTGAAAGGAGAGATCAGCATCTCAATTCAATAGATAATGAGAAGGCGAAAGATAAAAATTGAAAACCTGGTACGGGCAGCGAGCGGCGGAAAATCGAAAAGAGGCGGAACAAGAACCACAGGCGGGGGAGGTTCTTTGTTGAAATAATTCCCCATGACTCAGTAGATAGTGCGGATACAGAGGCTTCTGCTATGAAAAAATGGAGAAGGAGAAGGAAGAAGTGAATATGAATATGAACCAAATTCTTGCCGCGCTTCTCTCGTTAGGTTAACGACGGTTTCCACAGTCTCAAGACACGTGGCATTCACAATTTCGAACAAACTTACACCGCCACTTGCCTGGATCTCTTTTACTATTTAAAAAGTTTCCTTTTATTATTTCTACTTATATAATATTATTATTTCTTTCTACAGTAATAATAATAAGATTCTCAAAACTTCCCCTTCCAATTTTTAATTTAAAAATATTTTTAAAGGAATTTTAATTTATAAATCAGATAATAAAATATTTCTGATAATATTTTTTAATTTAAAAGTTAAAGATAAAACAGAAGTTAAGGGGATGTTTGTCTAAACTTAAAAGTTGATCAAACTTTCTTAAAAGTAGAATTTTAAATTAAAAGTTAGTTAGTTTAATGTTTCTCTAAACTTTTTTCAACTTAAAAAAGTTACTTTTAAATAAAAAGTAGATAATATTTACTTTTAAAAAGTGATTTTTTTTTCAAATATACTTTTTGACCAAATAAATTACAATATTACCCCTATATTATATTCAAAACCAAATACCCTTTTATAAAACATATACTTTATAGTTTTTTCCAGATTCAACAACTTAAAAGTAACTTAAAATTCAATTTTGAGAAACACTTTTAATAACTTAAAAATCATTTTACAGAAACAATTAATTACTTATTTTTAAACTCCTTAAAAGTTAAAAAAACACTTTTAAGTTATAAGTCACAAGTCATAAGTTTGGAGAAACACCCCCTAAAAGTAAATCAGACTTACTTTTTAAAAAAATCACTTATAAGATATAAGTCGAAAAATGAGAAGTTTTGAAATCTGACAAATTTATCAGTAATCCATTTTAGAATAGAAAATACATCAAGACTCCTACATGTTTCTACAAA
>CATIWQ010685866.1:0-25491 GCA_949673415.1 Euphorbia schlechtendalii
GGGGAATGGCAGCTTTGGTATGTTATAATTGTACTTTATTCTTTCATATTGATGTATAAATCAACGCAACTGAACCATTACTCCCCCAAATTGTAGACGGGTGTGTTTCCTCCATATGTACCGTTTGCCCAGGCATTTGTAGCAGCACTGACAGCTGCTCTAACAGGTTCTTTGTCCATTTATTAACGAGCAGTGTTTCTTTTCAGATCTTAGATTTTATCTTGAATGTTTTATGCTTTTTGTTCTTTGTCTATTGCTTCTATTGAACGAGAATTTCATTGTTTCATTCTTGTGTATTCTTAGAGTAGCTGATAGTGGCGCTAAGAAATGGAAAAGGAAGGGTGCTTGGAGAGGTGGTTATTTCCCTAAATTCAATGTCACTGTTGCCTACCATCGTGCTGTTTTGCTTGCCAAATATGAGTGAGTTTTCCTCTTTCCTTGAGATTCTGATTTTGTTTTTGTTAGTTTGCTTAGTTTAAGTTTGTTTTTAGCTGTATTAGTGTCTTCTTTGGTCAATTGTATATTAGCAATTTAGCAGGCCAGTGTATCAAAAAACTTTTCTTCTTTACTAGCTTGAAACAATGGTAAATTTTTAAGCTTTCTCACTAAAAGCCTATAATCTGTGTGCTAATAAGGTACTGGATTGTAGGATATTAGAACAAGCAGATGTGAGAAGATACTCTTATTATTTGATCTATATGAAGCATTTTTTTTGGTTTGGCATTAGTGGTTCTTCTACAAATCACAGATGCACACGGAAACCGCCTTTACTGCAACCCTGAACTATTTTTAGGTTTAAATTAACTTATTTTTCTTGCCTTTTTAGAATGAGCTATTATGTTAATTGGCCAGTAACCTGTCTTAAGTGGATCAAAAAGGCTGGTTGCTTATAACAGTTGTTACGGTTATCTTTTAGTACTTGTCCGTTGTGCGATACAAATCACGATGCTTGAATGATGAAACTCTCATATAAACTTGAGCTAATATGAGATTTTTTGTAATATGAGATGTTGTTAATCAATTGTTCAATCCTTCAAGGACATAGATATCTTACTTTCCTAGCTTCATTAGCAAAGGGCCTGTTTGGTATTGCTTCTCAAGCTGCTGTTCCAATAAGTTGCTTTCACATAATTTTTAGAGAACTACATATTTTGTCTTTGAACAACCCATTTTGGTTCTTTATACTATTTAATTAGGAGCTTTCTAACTTGTTTTTTCCAAAACCGACTCTGCTGCTTATATAAGAGTACCAGGGGCAGTGATATTGCTATTTTATTTTCTGGGTTTTGCGAATGAAACCTTACTTTCTTTCAACTGATGAAAAAAAATAGGTGGCAGCCGAAACAGTCAGAATCCTCCAATGATAAGGGAACATATCGTGTAGATGTAGACATACCCGCAGATGATTGGGCCACTGTCGGTGATTTCTACGATGTCCTCATATTTAACACCGGCCATTGGTAACTTTCTCAAATTATACTCTACTATTTCGGTAAATTGGTAAATCAACATCTTAATTTGGAAAGGCCAAGTAGAAGACCATTTGGATAAGCAATGAAAGGCCAACTAGAAGCATCCTCACTGGCCATGTTATAGAAAATCTACAACGTTAATTTCGCATCTTTTTTTATCGATCGAACTGCAAGATTTACTCACTGATCCTTTTCTTGAATGCCAATTTTTTTATCGAACATAGGTGGAGTTATGACAAGTTTCCAAAAGAGAAACCTCTTGTTTTTTATAATGCTGGCCAGCCGATACTTCCTCCTCTTGAGCTGTACGATGGACTCAAACTTGTTCTCGAGAATATGGTCTCCTTCATACAAAACGAGATTCCTGGCAAAACACTCAAATTCTGGCGCCTCCAATCTCCACGCCATTTTTACGGTGGTGATTGGAACGAAAACGGAAGTTGTTTGTCCAACCAACTCCTGAGAGAAAACGAGGTACATATAATCTTATTGCAATTTGTTCTTTACGCTTATGTACTCATGCTGCATGTAAACAATGTAAAAGCTAAGCCTTTGACTTAGGGTTTGTTTGGGATTGTTGTCACAGCTGCTGTCTTGAAAAGCTCCACTCGCAAACTTTTCATATGATAACATATTTTGGCATTGGACGAAAGATTTTGACTCTTAATACCGATTAATTAGGGTATGTTGGAGCTTTTCAAGACAACAGTCTGGGAAAGCTTAAAAAATGGAGCTTTTTCGGGAAAGCAGCCTGCACCCTGAAAGATTTCTATTGAGGTTTACTGATACTTGGACAGCTTGACATGTGGTTTGATCCCAGAAACGATGGAGTGAACAAAGAGGAAAGAAAGATCAACTATGCCATTGAAGAGGCATTGAAAGGCGCTGATATTCAGTTGCTGAATATAAGCCATTTGAGCGAGTTCAGAGCTGACGCCCACCCGGCCATTTGGTTAGGGAAGAAGGACGCGGTGGCAACGTGGGGCCAGGATTGCATGCATTGGTGCCTGCCAGGTGTTCCCGACACGTGGGCTGATATTTTGTCGGAGCTGCTTATTCATACTAATACCAAACGAGGCGATCGATAGAGATACTACTCTGTAACATGGTGGATTTCGATGAAATCCGTGGTTGTGAAAATACAAGATTTCGATTCCTTTTGCCGGAGTTTTTAAATTCCGTTGTATTATCAGTCGATGAGATCTGTGGTTAAAATACATGAGAGGAATCATTGAAAAGAAGAATAGGAGATTTTTTGTTCTCTGTTGTTAATACTTTATTTTACTTTTCTTTAATATTTTCAGAAGAATTTGTTCTAATCGTATTGAATCTTGATCATACTTGATTATTGTTCATCACGTTCTAAATTTTGTTTCCATTTTACTATTTTAGTATATATTAGTTATCTGTACATTGAAAAATTCATACATTAGGCTTAGTCAAACATAGCTCGAGTCTAGCTGTTTGCTCGTTATACTTTTCACAAACTCATGACGAGTTTGAGATTGGTCAAACCAAACTGAACCGAGCTCGAGTTTGGTCAAACCAAACCGAGCTCAAGCTTGGTCAAACATAGCCCAAGACTAGCTCTTTGTTCGTTAAATTTTTCACAAACTCTAGCTGAGTTCGAGCTTGGTCAAACCAAGACCGAACCGAGCTTGAGCTTGGTCAAACATAATCTTAGCCTAGCTTGAGTTTTGTTCAATCCAGCTTAGCCGAGTTTTTTTCAGATATATTAATTAATTTTTTAACAAGCTAAGTAGAGTTTCAAACTTAAAAAATTATTTTTTGACCTTATGAGTTATAATGTATTTAAAATATTTTGAATTTTATGTTACATATACTCGTGTACATTATTTTTCATAATATACATATACGGATAAATGTAATATTCCTATTTTCGACATGTTCATAAGCCTCTTATCGAGCTTATTCATGAGTATGTCTGCGAGCCTCTTATCAAGCTTTTTAGCCGAGTACCCCTTGTTTAAGCTCGGTTTGTTTATAAACACGAACCTAAATTTTTGTTCACAATTAGGTTAATTTATTAACGAGTCGAGCTCGAATGAACTTTAACGAGCTGAACCTGAACTATTCATGAATAGTTCTATTCATTTACAGCCCCATGGGGCTGTAATCGCAGCCAGACATTTGCTTGACTTAGTACATAGCATATTTCTTGGTGTACTTTCAACCTGTTCGTCGGCCGAGCCGGCCCGGGCTTGCTGGTTTTTTTACAAAAAATGCTATCCCATGCTCGGCTCAAGCCCATACTTTGAAATTTCGGGCTCGGACCGGGTTTACAAGGTCATTTCCAAGCCCATAGATATTTTTTGTTATAAATATTTTTATTTAAACTATATTGAAAAAATATAAAATAAGTCAAAATATGTTTAAATATTTAATATAATTACTTTATTTACTTAAAATCTTTAATATTTAGTAAAATTTATCGAAATCAAGTATACAAATTTAATAGGATAAAATATAAATTCTTAAAATGATAATAAATTTAATGTATAAATATATGATAAATAGATAAAATTATTAGTCGGACCAAGTTCAGGCCGGGCTTAGGTATTTATTTAAAAATCAAGCTCGACCCATAAATCTTTGGACTTTGAGGGGTTTAGGTTTGGGCCGGGCTTTTTAAAAAAATAAATGTTCAAACCCAGCCCGATCGATCAACAGGTCTACTTTTGATGCTTGTGTCTAATGAACATGATTTAAGAATATTAAAAAAATAAATAGATAAAACTTTAAATAATTATTTGTATAAAAGAAATATATTTAAAGTTTATATCCAACTTTTTATCCTTCTTTTGTCTGCACCAAATGGAGAGGAAATTAGGATGTTTCACACTTCTCATTTTCAACTTTTAACTTAAAAGTGTGTTTTAAAGAGATTTTAACTTATAAGTCAGATAATGAGGTGTTTCTGATAATTTATTTTTAACTTAAAAGTTAAAAATAAAACAGAAGTTAAAAGTAAAATCAAACTTAGAAGGTGTTTCTCAAAACTTCTTTAAAAGTCACTTATATTGTATGAATAACTTTTTTTTAAGTAAGTTTGACTTACTTTTAACTTCTAACTTACTTTTAACTTTTAAATTAAAAAAAATTATCAGAAATATTTTATTATTTAACTTATAAATTAAAATTTAAAAGATATTTTTCCGTTAAAAATTGAAAAATAAAAAGTTCTCAGAAACAACCCAGAGACATTATGATTTTTTGAGGAACACCTACAAAGTTTATTCCACATACCAATGTAGTGACTTTACCTTCAATCGATCATCATATTTTCAGATCTGAGTCGTCTTCTCTTTCTCAATCTTGCTTCGGTAGCCCTTTCAGTTAACACTAATTGATGGCTGACTTACCGCAAAATGCTTATGTGGGTAAATTAGCATCCAACATAGCCAACCTACTTTCATATAGGTTTGATGAGTTGAAAAGATTTTGGAGATTTGAAGAAGAACTCAGCCAGCTTCAAGGCTTACTTGTATCGATGGCTGATCTAGTGGAATATGCAGAGGATGAGCAGCAGTCATGGGTGGCAGTCAGACAATGGTTGTGGAATCTTAAAGAATTAGCCTATCAAGCTCACCACTTGGTTTCTGAGTTAACTTATGAAACTACTCGATTTCAGATTCAACAAAAGGAGGTACTTTTTCGTCCAAGAAACTTTTTCTATAAAATTTATAGCTTCTCCAGTGAAATAAAGCAGTAGATTTATTCTTTATATATATATGGCCACTAGTCCATTGAGAGTAGACCTATTCGCCTAGGCCTGGATAATCCTGCCCTAAGCCCCGATTCATCTTCGGCCGCCGACTAGCCCCTAACGCTTTTTATAAACTCGTATAATAGTTGGATATTGTTTTAATGAAAAATGAAACTAACAAGAAATTTAAATTAATTAAGAGAAAGAAGGTTAGAAGGTTGGTGTCGATAAGGGTGGACAAAATTACAATTAAATCTGCATACCTAAATTATGTTTTCACATGAAAAACCTATTTTTATTCGGACCTTATTTTTCATGTGTGAAGTATATTCCGATCATACATTTGTTAATATTTTTTCACGTATAAAAAATGATCCCAATATTTTTCTATTTAGTTCAACGATTATTTATCCTATTATTAAACACTTGGTTAAATTCAAAAAAATCACCTAATTCTTACTTGTATGCTTTTGCAACAAGGTTCATAAATTATGTTCAATCTCAAGAGCCATTGGAAATGTGGTCGGAAAGCCTAAATTTCGTCTCGAAATGGCGCGTAAGCTCAAGAAAGTGAACGAGTCACTAGAAGCGATTCGGAGGTACAGTCAATACCTTCAGCTTACTTCAGTCCAACGCGATTCGGAGGATGATATATTTCAGAACACGAGACTGACAGGCTCATCAGCAATCGACAACCCGATTATTGGAAGGAAAGATGATGTAGCAAGAGTTTTCAACATGGTCACTAGTGCTTGCCATGAACTACTTACCGTTGTTTCGGTAGTAGGAAGTGGTGGCCTGAGAAAGACGGCTCTAACCAAACTCGTGTGCCGAAAATTCACGGCTTTAGAAAGAAAACCTTTCGATGTTACGATATGGATGCGTGCTCCTGACAACAATAGCGCACAACAAATTTTGCATCAAATGCTGACATCTTTGAATGCAACGATGCGGGATTTGGCCGATGAAGATGCCATTATCGAACAACTTAAACAATAGTTGTCGAGTAAAAAATTTCTTCTTGTTCTCGATGACTTTTGGTGCTCAGCTTTGACTTCTTGGCAATGGATGGATTTAATATTTCAGATCTCAGAGGTTTGTACAGATGATGGAAATGTTCTCCTTGTCACAACTCGTAGTGAGGAAGTGGCATCAAGAATGGAGACATCATCGGCAATGCCGGACAAAAGAGTGAGATCATCTGAACATGTTCATAGGCTCAGTTTGATGTCTAATGATGAGTGCTGGTCTATTTTGAGGGGAAGCGCGTTTGGAAATGATGCAGTCCCGTCAAAATTAGAAACCATAGGAAGGGAAGTTGCGAAAAAATGCAGAGGATTACCTTTGGTTGCAAAAGTCTTAGGTGGAATTCTCAGATTTCACAGGGACGAAGAAACTTGGTCGAGAGTCAGGGAGAACGATGTTGTGAGAGCAGGGCTTAAAAACGACTCTATAGAATACGTGTTGCTACAATGTTTTCACCTCTTGCCGTCGCCTATAAAGCCCTGCTTTGCATTCTGTTCAGTTTTTCCGAAAGGGTTCCTAATTAGAAAGGAAGATTTGATTTGGTTATGGATGTGCGAGCAGATTGTGGAGTCATTTGACACGGGCGAAAAGAGCTTCGATGTCTTACTTGGCGTTTCCTTCTTCCAAGATGCAGAAATCGATGATGACAGCGACGATATTATAGTATGCAAAATGCACGATATTTTGCATGATCTTGCATTGTATGTGTCCAAATCTAGAATATCAATCGAATCCTATACAAGGAGGGATGATTCGATCATACATGATTACGATCCAAGGACAGGGGTCAAATTTCCAGTTTATCGCTTCTATGCAGACGATGGACTTGTAATCCCTTCGATGGATATTATAAAAGATAGATCCACGAAGTTGCGGACCATTATCATTCGCGGTGTATTGGATCAAACTATAGGGAAGCTGCAATGGGTGCATAGTTTGGATTTAAGTGGCGTCGATGTTAAAGCATTGGAATCGTGGATCAGAAAAATGAAACATATGAGATATCTTAATGTGTCGAATTTCGGTAAGCTGCCTAAGTCAATCTCCAAGCAGTACAACCTTCAAACACTGAATCTCTCACATTCCAGCATCAAAGTGTTTCCTGAATTCATAACCAAGCTCTGTAACCTTTGTTCTTTGAATCTTTCGTATTCCAACTTCAAAAGGTTGCCCGAATCCATCAACAAGCTCAGCAGTCTTCAAACCCTGAAACTGTCGAATTCTAAAGTCGAAGAGTTGCCCGACTCCATCACTGAGCTCTCTAGTCTTCACACTTTGAAGTTCGTAAAATGCAAGCAACTTACGAAGCTTCTGAGAAACAGGATAAAGAACATGACGAGTTTGAAACACATCGCTTTTTCTTTCAAGCAACAGATGCCATTTGCTCTAGGGAAGCTAATCGGTCTTCAAACACTGCCATTGTTTGTTGTGGGTATCGACTATGGAGGTAGCATTCGAGAACTCGAATTCTTAAATGAACTAAGAGGGGACATGGAAATAACCAGGCTTGAGGAGGTGGCAGGTAAAGAAGTCGAAATGGCGAATTTGCGGAAGAAAGCAAAGATACAAGGACTTACATTTCAATGGAGTCGTGAAGCAAACGAGAGAAGTTCAAGGGACGAGGAGATACTGGAAGGCCTTCGACCTCATCCAAATATAAAAAGATTAAACATCGAGTATTACATGAGACAAAAATGGCCGTCGTGGATGACAAATTCCGGAGATAATGATCGTTTCGTGGTACTCAATAATTTGGTGGATCTTCGGTTGGAACACTGCAGCAACTGTTTACAACTGCCAAGCCTCGGAGATCTTCCTCATCTTGAACATCTGAAGATGAACCATCTGAGAAAGGTGAAGTTCATAGATAATAACTTCTATGGCGGCTGCATTCGACTCTTAAAGAGGATATTGTTTCCAGCACTTAAATCGTTGTCTGTGAGGTGGTTGGAGAATCTGACATAATGGAGCTCTCCGTTGGATCACGGAAAGGTTGTTTTATTTCCTTGTCTAGAAAATTTGTCGATCGAGTATTGCCCGAAACTGACAGGTTTTCCAATGGCCAATCTGTCTGAACTCGTGAAGCTAGAAATTCGAAACTGTGATGAACTGAAGCTCATCACTAATAATAAGCAGCAGTCCTTTGCTTTTCTTACAAGCCTTTCGGTATCAGGATGTTCGAAATTCACCGATCTTCAAGATTGGGCGTTATCCGGTATTTGTTTCAAGGAATTGAGCGCGCGAAGATGTGAATGGCTGATGTTTATTCCGAAAGAAATAGGAAAGTTGAGCTATTTGACATCTTTAGAGATATGTTGTTGTAAGAGGCTGAGACACTTTTCGGAGGAGATATTGAGTAAATTCACTCAGTTACGTAATTTGAGTATCGGCGCTTTCTCGCAGGAGTTGGATGATTTCCGCTATTTGAACCGAGTCAAAGACCTTCCGTGTCTCGAGGAGCTAGAAATATGGGGATCGGATTTTTTCGGTCGGGAAATGTGTTCTTTACCGAATCAGATACAGCATCTCACTCTGTTGAAGTCATTAAAGATTATGGGATTCACAAGAATAGTGGCGTTGCCTGAATGGCTGACGAATCTGCAGTCTCTTCGCTGCGTTTCTCTGGATTTTTGCACAAGTCTCGGGTGCCAGTCAACAGCTACAATCATACAACGCCTTCCCAGTTTGACGCGCCTCAATGTGAACTGCAGCCCCGTTCTCCAGGAAAGTAAACAACAGCTGTTGCAGTGTTTGGACACAACAAAACTCGAGATTGGGTTCTCGCATGTCTCGCAAGTCAAAGTGCGTTTGGGATATTAGTTGAATGATTTTGCTGTTAATGTTTGAATTTGAGCAGTTATTCTTTACGGATATTGTTTGTATTCTGAAAGGAAATTTTTTACCATGATTTTTCCTACATAATTTCGTTTCAGTTCAGTTTCGGTTCATGACAATAGTCATAAACAAACTACAAAGCCTAGTTTTGGTGTATATGAACCTCAATGATCCATTATCAAAAGACATCCAAAAAGAATGTCTATATACAATGATTCACCATAGTAATCAAGGCGCAAGGCCGCGCCTTGGGGCGATATAGGTGCAAAATTTAGTCTAAAGCGCAAGAGCTCGCCCGAGAGCCTAGTCACGCCTACAAGATATTAGATAACTGTAATCTATAAGATATTGAACATGCTAAATCAATTTTGAACATTGTCGTTAATTCTCTATCACAAAAAGATTTCCTTACCGATGGCCTAAAATGCTGAAAAATATCAGTTTTCTTTTTTCTAAATATTTTTTCTACCAAGCTTGTTAGATAGATAAGCGCTTGTGGAGAACAAGATAATCACTTGAGAATGTTTAAATAAATAAAAGGTCTAATACATCTTGAATCCCCTCAATTCTAACTTTGAAGTGTTCTCAATGCCCCCTGAACTTGTCTAAACGTTCTCAATACCCCCTAAACTTGTCTAAACGTTCTCAATTTCCCCCTAAACTTTGAAATGTTCTCAATGGCCCCCTGAACTTGTTTGAACGTTCTCAATTTCCCCCTGAACTTATCTAAACCGCACTCCATCACTCCCTTTATCTGAAGAACGATTTAGGGATTTGATCTTTTGTAACGTTGGAATATTAACATTGGGATATCTATTTCTTTTTTAATTTTTTTAAATAATTTTTTTTTCATTAACGCGCTCATGTTTGTTGGTCCACGCAACTTGCAACGTTGGATTGAGGGGGTGTTGGAGAACGTTTAGACAAGTTCAGGGAACATTGAGAATATTTAAACAAGTTCGGGGGGCATTGAGAACGTTTAGACAAGTTCAGGGGGAAATTGAGAACGTTTAGACAAGTTCAGGGGGGGTATTGAGAATACTTCAAAGTTCGGGGGGAAATATGAAATTTAGAGACAAGTTGAGGGGGTTTAAAATGCATTACACCTAAATAAAAGGACTGAACTTGTAGACAATTTACCATCAATTAACATGAATATGAATTTTTTAAAGAAAAGAGGGAGAGAGAGAGAAGTCTAGTTAAGTGTGATTCTACTGTTGTAGTAAGAATCTTAGAAGTTCAGATATTCCCTGATTTTCACATTGGAATATTAAAATGGAAGAGACAAACATCTCATTATTATCAGTTAAAACTAAGACTGGGATTGTATCTTAATATTTTATTGTCTATTTTGAAGTGGAAGTACGGTTAGCTATGTTTCAATAATCATGAGCTGAGATAAAAGGATAAGTTTGAGATGGTGTAGATAAATGGATACAAATTACAAGAGAGGACTGAAATACGACAGCAATGTGAACCATTTTAGCTAACATAAATTTATCTCTTTTATTTTATCACAGAATTCTCTAAATTCTTAATTATTATTCTATAATTTCATTTTATATTTAATTTCTTTCCTAATTAATAAATTAGGAAAAAAGTGTTGAATGATGCATTAATACATGAAAATGATAAATAAAAGAGAAAATGAAATATTGATTAAAATAATAATCTTTCGGTACTGTGTTAAAAGCTTTGCTTTCTTGTGTTGTATCTTTAATCAAGCCAAAACAGATCAATGTGTTTGACCAGTGAGTTCACCATCATCAAATGCAACAATACTTTCTCACTTTGCGCACTACCAAATTAACGTGTCTTTCATTTGGCATTAAATAAAATAATTTTGTGAATAACATTAAATCATGTATTTCACCAATTTCTGAATTATGGTGTGTAATGTAATGAATGTAGTGTGTAAAAATAACTATAGTTTGTTGGTTTGTTGGTAACATGTCAAAAAGATTTTTAGGGATTACGAGGAGGAATCGGAACATTGGGTTTGTTGGTGATTCTTTGAACGAGAATTTCATTGTTTCATTTTTGTGTATTCTTAGAGTAGCTGATGGTGGGCGTCAAAGTTTTTTTCCTTCTTTCTCTTGCTAATCTGAAATTTTACATTTCTGTAAATTATGTACGTTCTCTTGCGTTTCCTTTTTTTAGAAGAATTCTTGCCAATTGTATTGAACCTTGATCATACTTGATTATTGTTCATCACATGAGCCATTATGTACAATCTAATTTTTATTTTTATTCCACTATTTTAGGATATATAATGGAAAAATTCAATTTCTATTCTTTGCCTGTATGGATATGGTAGGATAAATTCAGTTCAGTTTAATTTAAGTTTCAGTTCAGTTTCAGTTTATCTATTATTGTAAATATTTTTAAAGTAATTATAAATATATATTATTAGAATGAGAAAAGAAAACAAAAATATTAATCATAAATAAAATTAATAGAAAGTAATAAAAAATAATTAAGAATATTATTAATAATATGTTAAAATTTGATTATTTGTTATCGTTAATAACAAATAACTTTGTTTGATAACAAATAAATAGACAAAATAAGTAATTTATAAAGTATTAAAAAGCATATCCATTACAATATAATTGAAAAATATTATAATATTATAATTCATGGTTAGGTTTAGGGGTGTTTATTGGTTGGTTCTGTTCAATAACTGAACTGAATACACCGAAAACCGAATAGATGAAAAAATAGAAACCGAAATCGAACCGAAGTAGATAAGTAACCGAAACCGAATAATTCGGTTCGGTTGGTTCGATTCATTTAACAGATTAATTTTTTTACATGTTCTTTCATTTTCTTGTTAAAAATTTTATTTATTTTATATATAATTATCATTAACACTTTTATTACGTACATAAATTTTAATATGAATCGATTTATTAGAATTTTTTTGAAAGGAAGAGATGCTTCATTAAGAAGACCGACCGGGCAAAAGAATGAAGAAATTTTTTGCTTTGTCAAATTTTTTTTTTGCTTAAGTCCTCATGGATAGAAATTTTTTTATTTTTTTCTTTTCTTATTTAAGTCAAATTTTTTTAGAAATATGCAGCAATTTTGTCAATTTTTTTTATTGTCGAAATTGAACATACAATCGCACATTTCTTGGATTTTTCAAAGGCGGTGATCACTGGATCAAGTTTAATGGTTAAATCAAATTTATTTACCTGTTTCTTACACTAGCTTTTATACTACAATATTGTCCGTTTTATTTCTATTTTGAAAATTCAATCCACTTTAAAATATTTAAAAGGGCAAACTTAAAAAAAACATATCTCGTAATTTGACTGTTTTGCAAAAAGATCGTTGTGGAATTTTTTTTAGAAGAATACTTTTGGTTTCAAAACTTAACAAAAAGAGGAAAAACATATTTTTACATTCAAAATTATAACATTACATAATGCATGTTAATTAATTTAAAATTTATATTATTCAACCATACTTTTTAAGAATTACTCAAATTGAGTAATTTTCGAAAAAATTTCAATTTATTATGTTCTTTTTAAAGTTATCATCACACTTTATTCTAAAAAAATGTTTTTACTTCTCAAAAATTCCAAATTTTACAATGAATATGTTTCGTATTTTTATTAACTAGCATGCAAAATTTTAGTTCAAGATGTATAATATTACCCTCGTTTATGATATAATTTCAAATTATGGATCCTTTTTTGTCACTTCTTTATTAAACTTTTGAAATTACAAGTATTCTTAAGAAAATAAAATTTCACAAGAATCATTTTATAAAACAACCAAACCACAGTGAATATTTAACCTATTTATAATATTTTTTTTTCACACACTCACATCAGAAGTGTAAGCACATGGTAGATATTAGTGTAGGACTCAGTAGGGTGTAAAATAGGTCAGAGGGGGGGTGAATGACTCTTTTTCGAGTTCACAGTTTAACCTCAGAAGGTTGCTTCTGAAGTATCTTCTAAGTAAGTATTCTTTACTCAGAATCCCCTTTTTATGCTTAAGTGTTTTTTTATACGGAATTAATATAACACTAAGTAAAAGAACAGAGTAAGAAAAGTGCAAATAAAGATTTTATCCTGGTTTAGCCTCAGCCTAATCCAGTCCTTGGAAACTCCTGTCCAAGATTTAATCCACTATTAATTCTTCTTCTGGTGAAGAGTAAACCCTTTACAATGCTTTGGCTGAAGTACCCTTCAATAGTCTTTTCTGAGCTATACCAATACAGAAGTACCGTTCTTCTATATCTGAGGCTCTGAGCTTCGTCTCCTTCAAGTGCCTTCCTTATGAGAACTTAGCTCCCTCACACTAACTTACCCTCAGCTTAGTGTGATTTACAATAGTTTATAAGAAAATGATTTATGTGAACTTCTGAACTTTGTTTCAGTCAGTTCAATTACAAACAGATGAGATTTAAATGTTTGCTATGAGAAGGTTGTAAGCAGATTGAGATTTTATTTACTCTTGAGTACTTGTGTTATAATTCGGCAACCTTCTCCAATGGCGGAAATCATCATTTTATAGAGGGAGAGAATGTTTCCGTTGATATTAGGATAGTTGCTGGAAATACTATCGTTGTCTCTCAATCTTGTTTCCGTTAACGATCCGTTAGAGAGCTCGTCCAACTCTGATCCGCGCCATGCTGTGTTAGGTTGATCTTGGGAGACCACTTAGTACTGTAGTTGCAGGTGAGATTTGCAGAGAAGTTTTTTGTTCCTGATATTGTAACAACTTTTATCTGTAGTATGCTTGGGGACAAAACACGCGGCGACATTAAATGCAAAGTCAACTTTTTGACTTTTTGGTGTCGAAAGACTAAGTTGACTTTTTGCAATCCTCAGAGGGGTTTTCTAATGATCTGAGTCTTGAGTGATCCTCTGAGATATATAACACATCATCTGGTTTTAACAGCTTCTGAGCATCCATAGCTCTTCTGACGAAACCTTGTGCTTCTGAGGCGACTTCCTTCTAAGCCTTGCTTCTAAACTCAGAACTTACAAAATTGTATTATCTTCAGAATCCAACAATTATTAACAATTTATACCACATTTATACTTGCAATATAAGTGTGGGAACAAATATTTATTTAAAAATATATAAAAATTAATCTTGTTTTAAAAATAAAAATAAAATAAATAAAAAATTATATAATCGTTTCCGAAAAATATTCACGGTAAATTTATGAAGGAAAACGGAAATCGGAAACGAATTCGTTAAATACCTTTTTTCATGTGCCCAAGATCGAATAATGCCGAATTGGATCCATCTCACAATTTGTCGGCGTATGGATATGTATCCACAACTTCTGCAGCGACGAAGATCAATAATGATCGATTTGCGATGTTTTCGACGAAAACCTAGGAAAGAGAATTGGTTGGAAATGAAAATGATAATGATAATGAATAGGAAAATGAATTCCTTGTTTTTCACCAAAGTACACGTCCATTCCTTTACATGGAATGAATTTTGACTTATTGCAATTAAGTCCTTAAATTCTTAATTATTTGCAATTAAATCATTAAGTTCTATAACTTTTCAATTTAGTCCAAACAACAAAATTGGATCAGATCCTTTGACCCGATTGACACGTTCACGGGTGGACTGGGTATTTCCAACAAGTTTTAAACACAAGTACGTTAATTGAAGACATAAAAATTGAAAATCACCTACTCAATTGCTGATGTTACGCGTTTTATGATCCGTAAGCCTGGTTAAAAAAAAATATTGCTATCATTCTTTGTATCGTCAGCTAGCTGATTACGCAATTGCTAATAAAATTATAAAATTAAAAATAATATTGCTCCCAATTGCATGTCAGGTCACGCAATAACAAATTCTTGGCCGTCCACTCCCTTCTCTCCTATATAGCGGCGCCCCCTTAATTCTCTCCTTCAGACAAGTCCTCCTTCTTAAATTCTTCAGACCCATTTTGCAAATTCTTCAGACAAGTCCTCCTTCCTAAATTCTTCAGATCCCATTCGGCAATATTATACTTTTTTTTTGAAGTTTACCCAAAAAAATATTGCTCCCTTCTCTCCTATATATGTGCCCTTTCCTTCCTTCTTCGCCTTCAGACAAGTCCTCCTTCCTAAATTTTGAGAGCAAAATGGCGCCCAGCTGCAACTTACTTACTCTCTTAATTATAATGTCTTCAGTTACGGTTGCAACACACGCCAGAGTTAAGCTCAATAACCACCCTCAAAACTCTGCTATCAAATCCCATGGCCTCCTCACACTCTATCAGGTACTTGTATATATATTCGGATTCCTTTGTTTTA
This sequence comes from Euphorbia schlechtendalii, assembly GCA_949673415.1. Taxonomy (NCBI): domain Eukaryota; kingdom Viridiplantae; phylum Streptophyta; class Magnoliopsida; order Malpighiales; family Euphorbiaceae; genus Euphorbia; species Euphorbia schlechtendalii. The sequence continues at coordinate 15,345 of CATIWQ010685866.1, forward strand.
TAGAATGAACAAATCCAATAGTACCATTTCATTTGAATAATCAGTTGATGGTCTTTGTTTTGTCTTAGACTGACCCAAAAGACACTGCTGGAAGCCATGGATCATCTCCAGCTCCTGGTAAACTGCATGTTTTATTCGTTTTCCTTTGTTGGTAAAATTATAGTAGCATGCAGAATATTATCCCACATGTGTGCTTCATATCTCCCTGTCCACCTATATATACCAGTTTATCAAATTCAAATTCCATTGAAAAAATTTAGGAAATTAATAAAACAATACATGTAACTATGATAAAGAAATCAAGTCATTATATGATTAGAGGCCCCAATGGTTGCGGCTTGATCATAATCTCTTGCAGCTTCTTCCTCTATAGTCCATATCATAAAACTATAGTTGTTATATAGTAACAGAAGAATATACATGACATTATCTAAGATTATCTTCTGAACGTGAAGTTGCATTAAAAACACACTGTTGCCTATGGGTCAATTCCAATTCCACAGTTGCCTATTGATCGAGTCGTCTTCTTCTTAATCTTCTTTGTGTAGTTACATTTTCCAATCACTGAATAGTGGAAATTCTCGAATTGCAGTTCAATAGTTATTCGTTACTCGAATTTGTAGTTGTTTGTGCGTACGGTGATGATTACGAGGAAAAGTACATTTTTAACGATCTAAACCGTTCATATTTTGAAAAAGGAGGATGATAGGCTTACTTAAAAGTTCCTACGGCGAAAAGGATATAGACCAATTAAGAATGCACCATCCATGTAAATTTTGAAATTATTCGTTCTTCCGTATACTTTTTTCAATAAATTTCTTGGAATTTAGTTCTAATTTTATTTATCTTATTATTTTAAAATTTAGGCAATCGAGCTTATATTAAGTATAAAGAAAATTCAAAAATATTATTAAAATATCAAATATATGATATACTTGATATTGCTCCAGTATTTTTTTTACATACAACTTATGGGATATTGGGCTTTGGTGGGATAACTAAATATTCACCGTTAATATTCTTACTTTTTTAATAATTATATGTCAATATTGTTATCATTTTAAATAATTTAATTTAAACGTACACTACATGTGTCACGGCCCATGAATCAAGTCTCGCAAAATCCTCGCAAACCACTTGCGAGAAAGCTCGCAAAGAGGCAATGCCACAGAGTTAGACATGACACAATGGGAAATCTGGCACAAAGACACGCAACTTCTGTCACAAACGGACGTGCACAAAGGTGAAACTTCATGGAAAGGTCCATGATGTGTTTAAAATGCAATTGGCAAAGTTTTGTGCAAGGAAATATTAATAAATGGCAGAGTTTTGCGAGAAATGGGCCAAAAATGGCATGCAGTCCACAGACAGCTCGCACAGCTAAACCCAAAGTCAAGCAGAATGCTGCAAGGCCCAGTTTTCTTGCTAAAATCCGCTAGAATGTTCTAGAGACAGCAGGATTGCAAGAGAAACGTCCAGAATCTATCACTAAACCGACATAGGTAGATTTTTCTCCATGAAAACTCTAGATTAAGCATTTCTAGCCATTGGATTAGGGATATTTCTAGAGGATAGATCTAAGCCCTTGGTTAAGGAGGTGGGAAAGCCTATATAAAAGTTTCACCCCTCATTTGTAAACTCAACTTTGCAAAGTGTAATTCAAGAGAGCTTGGAGAGCTTGTGTGTGCGTAAAGGCTTTGTAATACTTTGTGAAGTATTAATAAAGTGTTCGAGTTCTCGCAAGTGTGCTTGCTTACTTTACGCTTCCGCAAGGCGCGCATTAAGGTCTAAGCCATCATCAAGGCATGTGTTAAGGCTTTTCTAGCACATTATCGTTGGTTGTTCAAGTGCTAGTGCCGCATGGTCCGCCGTCGAAATCTCAGCCCGTGACAATTGGTATCAGAGCGCGATGTCGAATCCTTCGAAAAACGCAAGCAACTTGGAGCTAAAAGTAGCTGAACCTTGCGAGCAAGAGAGGAATACTCGTAAAGGCAGCCGTAGGGATAAATCCCAGGTTAGAGACCCTATGGCAAGCGTCGAAAAGTAGTTGGCATGACTATAACTTGCCGTGGCAGACCACAACGATTGTTGGGAAGAACATACTCCAACGGTGGAGAGCATTGTCGCTGGGTGCATGGGGAAATTAAGGGAAGAATTGCTTGACACCGTGCAACAGTTGAGGGATGACATGCTGAGTTCTCTCAACGTATTGGCGGAACACTGCACCAAGGCGTGCGAGGAGAATACCGCGAGATTAAACATGCTGCAAGGCGATGTCCTCAGGTTAAGAGAAGATTTTGAGGCATCGAGAGCGCAAGTCGTTAGGCGCCAAGAGGTTGAGTAATTGAGGGTGAGGGTTAATGCCTTAAATGCTCAAGGTCCTGGTGGATTTTTGGGGATAACTCCAAGAGTCGAGGTGCTGAAGCCGAACGTGTACAATGGGATTCGTACATTAAGGACGTGGAAAACTTCATCTTCACTATGGAGCGCTACTTCGGAGCAACCGGTCTAGAAGATGATGCGGTAAGAATTTTTCCAAGCTTCTCTTTATTTAAGGATAGCGCTCTATCTTGGTGGAAACGCATGTCTCAACCCGTGGGAGGCAATGAGGCAATCATTACCATATGGAATGGGTTTAAGGAGGAATTTAGGCGACAATTCCTACCCGCAGATGCCGAGATGGAGGCACGAGTAAAGCTTCGCCATCTTCGCCATAAAGATGGTCATATCCGTGAGTATGTGGCAGAATTCTCGGACTGAATGTTGGATATTCCAAACATTACGCCAAGAGAAGCACTATTCACATTCACGGATGGATTAACTCGATGGGCTAAGATGGAGTTGTAAAGGTGAGATGTTCGTGACATAAGGGAGGCACTCTGCGTTGCCGAATCATTTACGGACTTCGAAAGAAAAGAAGACGCAAGAGACAAGGGCAAGAAACCATTACAACTCGAGGGAGGGGCAAACAAGGAGAAGTCTTACCCCAAGCCAACTGAAGCCAAGTTCTCGCATGGAGAAGCCTTGAAGATAAAGGGATCGTTTTCATGCTTCTTATGCGAAGGATCGCATTTGGCGAGAGATTGTACGTCAAAGAAGAAATTGGCTGCTTTGATACAAGACTTCGAGGAAGAGGGTACAAGAAGTGTGGCTTGTGTAAAGCAACATAACGCAACGAGGAAATGGGAGGACAAGCCCAAGCCAAGGCGTTTGTTTGTCAAGGCCAAGTTCGCTAGAGGAGCAAAATGGGGATTGCTTGATACGAGGGTGGACACATGTTACATGACCGAGGGAGCTGCTCGCACTCTAGGAGTAGAGTGGAAACCATGCGATACATGTTTCAAGGGAGTAAACGGCACATGGAAAAATCTAGTGAGGGAGGCCAAAGAAGTGCTGCTAACCATCGGAGCATGGAAAGGTAAGATAGACTTTTCCATCGCACCTCTCGATGATTTGGACCTAGTGCTTGGCATGGAGTTGTTGGACAAAATGAATGCCACAATCGTGCCAAACACCAACATAATGGTGATCTCGCAAGGAGGGGATTCTTTGCGTTGTGCAGTGCAAGCGCGAAGATGCATTGCCAAGTCAAACAAAGGGAGGCTTGAAGCATGGCAAGCATTCTATCGCCGCATTGACATTGGGGAGATCACCAAGCAAAGAGCCCGAGGATGGTCTTGGAAATGCCCATCAAAGATGCAGAGAAAAGGTAAAGGGACACGAGATGCAAAGGGACGGTAAGACTTCGCTCACGACGAGGGTGTCGCGAATTCAAGTGGGTGAGAATGTCACGGCCCATGAATCAAGTCTCGCAAATCCTCGCAAACCACTTGCGAGAAAGCTCGCAAAGAGGCAATGCCACAGAGTTAGGCATGACGCAATGGGAAATCTCGCACAAAGACACGCAACTTCTGCCACAAACGGACGCGCACAAAGGCGAAACTTCATGGAAAGGTCCATGTGTTTAAAATGCAATGGGCAAAGTTTTGTACGAGGAAATATTAATAGATGGTAGAGTTTTGCGAGAAATGGGCCAAAAATGGCATGCAACCCGCAGACAGCTCGCACAGCTTAGCCCAAAGTCAGGCAGAATGCTGCAAGGCCCAGTTTCCTTGCTAAAATCTGCTAGAATGTTCTAGAGACAGTAGGATTGCAAGGGAAACTTCCAGAATCTATCACTAAACAGACATAGGTAGATTTTTCTCCATGAAAACTCTAGATTAAGCATTTTTAGCCATTGTATTAGGGATATTTCTAGAGGATAGATCTAGGCCCTTGGTTAAGGAGGTGGAAATGCCTATATAAAGGCTTCACCCCTCATTTATAAACTCAACCTTGCAAAGTGTAATTCAAGAGAGCTTAGAGAGCTTGTGTGTGCGTAAAAGCTTTGTAATACTTTGTGAAGTATTAATAAAGTGTTCGAGTTCTCGCAAGTGTGCTTACTTACTTTACGCTTCCGCATTACTAAAGCTTCCGCAATGCTATCATTTCCGAGCATTAAGGTCTAAGCCATCATCAAGGCTTGTGTTAAGGTTTTGTTAGCACATTATCGTTGGTTGTGTAAGTGCTAGTGCCGCACAGTGCGTCATCGAAATCTCAGCCCGTGACACATGGATGCTAAGATGACCAAAAAATTCAAGATTGAGGGCGTTAGTCCATCTTAAATGCTTTGTCTTTTAGCCCAATAGTGACGGCTAGGATTCAAATAGGGGCGCGGTAGGGTGAAATTATGACCATTGTAAGCGAAATTTGACGTTTTAGGAATTACCCTTTTTACTGACTAATTTGTACGTTTTTAACTTTGACGATTTTTTTATTTTTTTAGACGCAGAGATTGAAAATGGAGGTTTTACAAGACTACAAAGTTCCCCGCAGCGATATATTCTCAAATCAGTTGTTGCAATGATGATACTAACATTGATATCAAGTGTAACCGTTATTGCAATCCGAAGAATTTGCAATCGTCAAAGAAGTGTTAACCAAGAAAGGTCTGGTAACGAGGAAAATGAGACCTCTATTGAAATAAGAAATGATGGCCCACAAAGGCGCATTAATGAGGAGAATGGGCTCATAACCATTGGACTAAGAAGTGTTGGCCCAGAAAGGCCCACATTTGAACCCCATCATGTTGTCTTGAATTGTGAGTTAATCCTCTTCAAATGTAATACGTTCTCACTTTGAGCACCACTTTAAATATTTTATTCTCTCGTTTAATTGTAAACTATTGATGTTTGAAATTCTTTTGGATGAAATTTAGTTCATAATTATAAAAAATATATATGGAATTTTTCACTTGAACTGAATTCCTTCCAAAAGAAAGTTTTCAAACCCTTAAATAATGTTGTATGCAACAATTTATTATGTATTTCGTATGAATGAGTTTTTTTTAAAAGTTTACGAGGTGTGATGCAATGTGTAAAAGGGAACTATTGATTAATGTGTGTTATTTGTTTATTTGACCGTGTTTAATGCAATTTCTTTTATATCATGAGATAGATTTCTTAAATGTTTAGACTTTAATTAGATCATGAGATCACATTCCAGAGATCGCCAATTGATTTATTGTGTCACTGATCTTCCACAATACCAATTACAACTCATATTACATTTGTGATTTTTCATGCAAATCAATCATTCTGATATCTCAATTTGTTACTGTTATTGTCGCTGACTCTTTATTGTTGATAGTCGTTGATGTTAATTGTTTATTATTGTTATTTGAACTTTAAAATTGAATGAGTTTTATTATACTAGGCAATAAAAATTATATTTATTACATGGATGAAGCTCGTATAAATCCAATTTAAAAATAAATGTATAGTCTATTTCTAACTTCAACTCGTATTTTATACTAGTTAAGTTAAGTAGGACACATCATCTTACTTTCCTTTTATTTAAGCAATACACATCATCTTACTTTCCTTTTATTTAAGCAATCACGAAAATATATGTTTGGAATGGATAGTCAAGAATAGCTACTTGGATTGCAAAATTGAAATTTAGAGAGCATGTAATTAAGGATATCATAGCCTTGTATTTTAAATGCGGATTTATTATGCATCTTCAATAAAAATTTATCTTACTTTTTTTTCACATCTCATATATCTTTAACTTTATTCTAAAGTAATTTGAAGAGATTTATTATGCAAATCATGTGTCTAGTTCTTAAGAATAGTAACGTTATATATTTTATTAAAAAATTTAAATTCAATTAGTCTATTTATGTAGAATATGCTACGTAATATAAAATACAATCTAACTGAAAGCTTGGTCCGTGGAAGTGTCGCTCACGCTCCTGCTTTCAGTTCGTTGATTGTGTCTTTCCTTCGCGCACGGTGGTCGGAATTTGTAAGACAAAAAGGGGGTGACTATGGGGGCTAGCCGTGTGACCGGCATAGCCTATTCGATGTCTAAGTTAGTAACAGAATTAAGAGAGGAGGCAGAAAGTAAAAGAAGAAGAGAGTGGGAAATTGTGAGTACCTCTTGTTATGTGTTTGAGGTCTTTATATAGGAAGTGGATGGGCCTTGGTGATGTAAGCATCCACTAGTGATGAAGATGGCCACTAGTGATGTAGGCATCCACTAATAATGTAGGTAGCCAATTATTGGTCAATGCTACTTGTCTTCTTCTATTTCTTGGTCGGATCATGTATCCATCCGGTATTTGGCGTTGATCGGCCGGATGGATGAATGAAATGAGATTGTCGCCGCAGCTTCATACTATGATGAATTAGCCTGCTACTGACTGGGTGGACAGACCAGCGTGATATGGTGGTTAATGAACTCGAACTCAACCGGATGGTGACATTTACCGGCTCAACAACATATACCGAGTTTTCAGAAGCCCCCCCATAAGTGAGGAGAAGTCCTTCTAGGTCTTCTTTATGTAGTTAAGATCAATACTGTCAATGGAGTGTGTAACGCGAAAAGTTGCCGTGTCGTTCAAAATTCAAAACTTACAGCCGCGTCATTTTGAAATTCAAAATTTTCCAACAGCGTCATTTGAAATTCATAATTTCCAACCGCGTCGTTTGAAATTCCAAAGCGGTTCAAATGAGTGGGTTGCGCTGTCTCATGGATGAAATCTAAGCCTTTGATGAGGGAGCACGCCCTAATTTCAATTGTGTAGATTTCAATCCATTATCCCAAGCATCCAACTTTCCCTATAAATATATGATTTTACCCATTCTTACCGTTTACTGAAAATTTCTCTTCAGAGCTCCTCCGGCGATTTCAAGCAATTTCTGCCATCTTTTTTCTTCAATCAACAAATCATCTTTCTCAAGTAAGATTTAATTTCTTGTGGGCGCTTTCATTTCTGCCATTTGTTTTTCTGCATTGTTGTGCTTGCGATTTGCCCTGTTTTTCGTTGTTTGGCGTTTGAAATTTTTCTCTTTGTTCTTCGCGTTCTTCATTTTCCGTGTGTTTTGATCCAAAATTCATAGGATTTGTTGAATCTTGTTGTTTCCCCCTCAAAATTAGCTTTAAGAAGATTTTTAAATCTTAGATTCCTTGTTTGTAGCATTAGGACCGGATCATGCAGATAACAAAGTTTTAACCTTAGCCATCCGGTTGTGAATCTAATAATAGTAATAGTAGTAGTGATAGAGAGTGGTGGAGACGGATGGATGACCACATGTTTAACACATATTTGAAAAAACCTCTAAATGCAACCGACTCACCAAAACTTAAACGTGTTAGGTTAAAAAGAAAAGCAAACCGAGTGATGGCTTCTGAGAATACTTTATCAAATAAACCGAGGGGTGATGCTTCTGAGATCGAAGGTATGAGTGAAGTCGGAAGTGGGGAGTTATCCGGGCGATGGATGGAGATATCCACGCCAGAGCCATCTCTGCAAGGGGAGAATGTTATGGATGACCTGGTGGTTGGTGGTGAAGATCAAGCAACACCTCGCTCCCGCTCAAGTGAGGAAGCTTCTTCATTAGCGGCTCTTGTCGGAAGGAGGAAAGTGACCCCCTAGGTAGATGACATGGTGTCAATGGTGCATGAGGTTCATATAACTCATGAGGCAGTGATGTTTGATTGGCTTAAAAAATGCCATTTCTTACTCCTGTCAGAAAACCAAAGGGTGAATGCTCCTCCCCATGGCCATTTCAGTGTTTATATGAACACGCTACGAAACGGCTTCAAATACCCACTGCCAGGGTCAATCTGCGATCTGCTGACAATTTGGGGGATATGTCTTACGGAGCTTCATCCCAATGCTTGGGCGGACTTGATGGGCTATTATCAACTCTTCATTAACACCGGCTTTGACTTCACCCCTACGTTCTTCAGGAAATTATGCAGTATTAAAAAGAACAAGGGGGATGACCACTACCAATTTTCCAAGCCACCTGGTTCCGGGTTTTATAAATTTTTGGGTAGACCGGATTCGAAGCATAACTTTAAAGAGTTTTGGTTTTACATCTGAATAGATGAGAGCTTCCCTTCCTTCCCAAACGAGTGGTCGAGTGAGAAGCCGGCTAACATTTCTAGTAAAGCTCACCGGGTCTACGATCCTAGGGTAGAGTTTTTCAAAGGGTTGAGACCTAATATGTGGAGGTTGAATACCGCCGCATGGGCAGCAATCCAAGGGCATCATTTGATCGCTCGTGGCCCGGTGTCAAATGAGGTTATTTATCTGCAGACTCATGAACCTCCAACCGGTACTTGCTCCAATCTTTGTTTTGCTTCTTTTTATTTCTTTAGGCATGTCAACTCCTGAACGTATCGCTGCTGATCTTTTAGCTACCAAGAAGAAGGCAATGAGCAATAAGAGGACCAAGCCGAGCGCTCTCAAAGTGGGCGAGTCGACCCGGCCTGAGGTGGGAAGATCCATTCAACCGGTTGCCAAGAAGCAGAAAACTGCTCAGGTATTAGCACTCTTCGTTTTTTAGTTATTCTTGCATTTAAAGCTCTGTTAGCCATCATCATTCATTTTGCCTTATCTTTTTAGGTAGTTGAGGTGACTTATAGGCCACAAGGTGAAGCTCCACCAAAACAATCTTTGGTGGATGTATTTGTAAAGGAGGCACCGGATGCCGACTGTAGGGATCTTAGGGTTCAATCCTTCCTCAAGAGCTGTTTTCCTCTTCCGACTACAGTGAGTGTTTTGTAACACTGTGTAACTTTCTCCATAAATAAAGTCTGCAGCAGCTCCGGAGAGGTAGGCGAAATTGACCGAACTCCGTTATTAAATATTGTGTTATTTTTCCACTGTTATTCACTAGTACAAAAATGTTTTTTTGGATCGCTTCATTCTGATCGGTTTTCAGGAAACTGATCCAAATGTCTATCAGTTGGATCGGTTTTCACAAAACCGATCCAAATACATTGGTTTAAAAAAGATTTTTAAATAAATAAATGTTGAAATATAAGATAAATGGGCATTTCCATCGTTTTTACTTAAAACCGTTGCAAATGTGTAGCAGATAAATAGGCATTTCCATCAGTTTTACTAAACCGATGGAAATGCTTGTTGGACCGATGCAAAAGCCCAAATGCTTGGACATGAATTGCAATGCCCAAAGAGCCCAAATGTTTATCTACTAGGACATAAAAAGTGCCAAAATTTTGGACTCTCTTCTAATTAATTAAGAGATTAAAGATATTAAAAAAAATAAAATTAAAAACCCCTAAATCCATCCCTTCTCTTCGTCACTCTGCTTTCCCCAACACCCCTCTCCATCTTTCTCATTCAACTTAAAAACTCAATCCAGCTGAAGAATTTAAAGATTTCAACCAACGAAATACGCGAAATAGAGTAATTTTCTTATTCCTTTTGCACTTGGTGCTCAATTTCAAAACAACTATCAGCTTCTCTGATCTTCAACCTAATCTTACATCTGTAAATTAGGTGTGTGTTGAGGTTGCATATTACAAAGAGTTACAGAGATTTCAAGTGGGAAAGCTTTGCTTAGAGGTAAAACAAAATCCTTTTTGTTTCAATTTTCTCTTACTCTATGGGTCGGTGAGAATCGTAATCAACTATCTATTTTGTCCCATGAACTGTTACTGCCATAGGTTTATGTCAAATGTTTCTTTAAAACTTGAGTGAATACGGCCTCATTTGTTCTTCTTGCTGTGAAATCGTAATCAACTATCTCTTTTGTCTCATTTGTACTTTCTCCTTTTAATTTGTTCT
>CATIWQ010685885.1:0-13114 GCA_949673415.1 Euphorbia schlechtendalii
TGCTTTTAAAATCAATATAGTAATGGAAAAGTAAAAACATAATTAATATTAAAGATACATGACAGGCATGCACGGATCCGGTTTTTTAAACCCGGTCCTTAATATGATTTCTCAGTATATGAATTTTTTAAAAATTCAAGATGACATCCTACCATTGAAATCAAGTTGAGGGTGCAACGATGCATTAAAATGAATTAAGTATCGTGGGTAATTGATCATTAAAGGAAACAAAAATTAGGCATTCATTTGTCACCAAAGCATCAGTGCATTACACATAGAACAAAAAGCTCAATTTGCAGCTATTCTTTCTTGACAGAAGGTTAACTTTACTAAACTGCCCTCATTCCCCCCTCCTTCTTCGTTCCCATCCCATTCTTTCCCTTCTCCTCTCTAATCTCTTCCCCTCTCTATTTCCATCTCCAGATCAGGTAACTTTTTCTCCTGCTTTATGCTATTTCTCTTCGATTTTCCTCGTTTTGTATTTTTCCACGTTCCTATCTCCGATTCCGGTAACAACAGGTGTTGGATCTCACTTTCGTTGCCGAATCTTAACAATTCGCGGCCGGGAATGCAACGGCACTCCCTCCGTCTGGGACCAATAGAACCTAAATGTCGTTTTAGTTCTGATAATCTTCTTTTCGGTTTTGGTTTGTTCTTCCCGCGTTTGAACCTAAAACACCATTTTTTTAATCCCTAGAGCTGGTTCATCAGTGATCTGACAATAATCAATCTCAATCAGTTCCTCTTACGAGGTTATACTTTTTCTTTGATCCTTTTCTCACTGTAGTAGTTTGTGTTTGGCTGTTCAGGACCATTTTCCAGACCTATTCTGCAAAGTAAACTTCGGAGAAATGATTTGGGGAACTATTCGCCGTTCAGTTGCTTCGGTAAAAGTTCTTTCTCTCTTTGCTTAACTCTAGTAATTTCTCAGCTTATGATTTCAGTTAAAATGAGCAGTCTTTGGCTACTGGTACTTCTGTCTCGAGAATCAGTCCTGCTTCGATCAGGCAAGCATGTATAACTCCAGCAGAGGTACTATTGATCCCTTAGCACTTGTTGAAAACATATTCTTACTGAATGGGCACATTGCTTTGGTCTTGCATTTCTTTAAAAGGAATTTGTATGTTTGTTTGTTTTTATTTTTTTTCCAGTTGTGGATACTTCTTCATGTCCTGCCTTGGTTAATTATATATGGGACAATTTCGTTGTGCATCATTAGTCTTTTGCTTGAAAAGTCTGTTGATAAAAGAGGAGATGATAATTAAGATCACTGAAACTTTTAGTTGAAATGTGGTTGAGCCTTGAAAATTAGTTATTGTAGTCAGAATTGTTTTGACATGCACTATGAAATAAGTACATACCAATTATCAAAGATTTTTACATGTGAAGTTGTGAGTATCTCTAATTAGTGGTGAAGTTGTGAGGAAGACTTGAGATTTGAAGTTGTGTTTTTGGTAATTCAGAACAGGTTAAATCTCAATCATTTAAATTTAATGAAGGAATGAGACTTCTTTAACTTTACAACTTTACAATCTCCCCAAATCCGAATATGAACTATCTGATGTTCCATATACTTCTAAAGCAATAAAAAATAGCCACAGGTACTTGATTACTTAATTAATAAAGGAAGTATAGAATTGTTTCAAGAGAGGGATGTGTTGCATGATATGATTGATAAAATTTGTTGTAATAGAATCTTTTTTGTTGCATATACTTTAGTCTGCCCTGTTTTGTTTTCATGCTTCTTCATATGTGTATGGATCTGTATTCAGTTTTATAGTCCATACTTAGCAATTATAATATCCATACATTTGATAGAAGAAATTTCTTACTGGAGTTTACTGGAGAGGTTACTGTATTTCTACTCATACAGGCTGCGATCAATGTTAATGGATTCGAGCGTCTCCAGACCTTTTCTTACTCTTCTTTAGGTAATCATACCTAAACCAAAAAAGCTTCACTACAACTTATTTTGTATTTTATTTATTGTTATTTCTTACCCATGCCTATCTAGCTGGTATGAGGAATCCTAGCTTGTTATACTTATTTTTCTTACTCATTTTTTTCTACAGATGGTATTTCTTTAAATATTCTAGCTTGTCTAGGTAACTTTAGCTGCACATTCTTTTGTGTTATGATCTGTGTTGTCTCTTTGGTTGTAGGAGGACGAGTGGCTGCTACTATGCCATCCATGGGTGAAAATGGTATTGATGGCACCTTCTCAAAGTTCCTCAAGAGTATGTCATTCTCATTCTAATGGTTTGCATCTGGTTGTTTCACTTAGAAGCATTTTATCCTTCCTTTAGCTGCATGCTTCAATTGTTTCAAATTCTTTTATGAGCAGAACCTAGTGATGGCATTGAGGTCAATGGTTCTGTTTCTCAGAGCAACACAGAGAAGAAGGTAGTTTTATTAAAGAATTGTTTTAAGAATCTTGAAGGTTTGAAATTTAACGTTTTCCTTCTTTTTCCCTTATGCCCCCTATCAAAGGGATCTGCTGCTCCAGTTTTACGCAATATGGATGCCATAAACTTAACTGAGATGGAGAAGGTGATTAACACCATGGCTGGAAAAGCAAACGATACTTCTGTATCAGTTGATAAGATGGCTGGAGTAACATTCACAAATTTCAGCAGTGGTATTTACGGAAGCCTTTTTGGTACACCAAAGTTTAATTCTCACAAGGTATTGATTATGTTGCGTAAATTTCCTCTTTTTGTTTTGACCATCGAATGGGCACAATATTTTCAATCAGCTCTTGATTTTCCCTTCCTCTCATGCAGTCTGCTTTTCTCGGCATGCCCTCGGATAAAGTTGGTTTATCCTTAGGAAAGAAAGGGCTTACTGTTCGTAATTATAGTACCGATAAGCCTAGCACCCCAAATAGCCTTCGCCCTTTATCTCCCCATCTTCCTGTTTACAAGCCACAGAGTAATGCCATGTTCTCGATCTTCAACAGAATTTCCGCGGCTTTCCTCACAGTTGAAATTTTGCTGGTATATCTTTTACTTCAGATAGGTTCGACCTCGTTCACCTATTATAACTTTTACCAGCTCTTCTTTTACTCATCAAAGTTAACCCTACTGGCCACCGAGATTACAGCCCTAGCTGTGGCCTATCATCTGGTTTATGGAATAGGAGCACTGATTCGCCCTTTCACACGGTAGAACAATAGGGAATTGCTTACAATCACTGGCTGATTGGCATAAGGCAGGGAAGTGTTTTCTTCTTGCGCTGTAATAAATATTTTGGTTGAGGGTTCTTTCGAGGCATTTCCTCGATATATTAGTGAGGACATCTGATGTTCTGTTATAATAAGTTTTTCAGAAATTGATTTGTGATAAATTTGTCTTGCAAGTTTTTGAAATGTTATGCTTGAATTTATGTTTTGCAGCATTGTTACTGGAATGAGTTGATGGTTTGATGTTACTTAGTCCTTACATGGAAGTAATGCATTTGAGTAGAATTTTTGGTCTTTGATTTCTGGTTCAGCTACTACAGTTATAAATTAACTATAGAATTTAAACTAAGGTACTGAGACACAGTTTTTTTTGCACAGTAAAATTTCGTTGACCTTCGTCACCATTAGATAAGTGGTGTAAAAGCAATCGTGTATATACAAAACGAAATAGAATATAATAAAAGTTCGAAGTAAATAAAAATCACAGGTTATTGTAAGACAAACAAACAGTTAATATCTACGTTTCAAGTCATATTTTTTAAACTAAACATTGAACTTGAGAATAGCTCATTATAACCATCATCACGTACAAGATGTTACACAGAATATATTTTCTCAATCACTCAGTATTCAACATGCACTTGAACATCCATTTCATTGACATTTGAGTTTTAATACACCCCGAGTTTCGCATCTGCTATCCACGAAGAAATTGCATTACAAAATATGAGAAGCAGAGCATTTCGTATGATATCATATGACAGTTACAAAAAGAAAAGACATTATTGTCTTTTACAAAAAGAAAAGACATTATTGTCTTAGGTTTGAGCTTCTGATATCATCTGACAGTAACAAAAAGAATATTGACACGTAATCCAACATCGCTGTCTTAGGTTTTTAAACTTCTGATATCATATGACAGTTACAAAAAGAATATAAACATCTATCTGCCTTTTCACTTTTCCTACAAAAGTCCTGCGCTGCACTTCGCTTTCAAGTTATACAAACAAAAACCGCAAATCTGCTTCTGTCAGTTTTCCAAAGGCCTCAGAAGAGCCACCTACCGTCCTGTAAATCCGATCAACAACAAAATTTTATCAGAAATGAACCCAAAAGTCGGCCTTACTCATTAAATCTGGAAGACGAAAACGACTTACCCTTCAAAAACTAGTTCCTTCTTATCTTGCAGCTGCAAAATCCTCTCCTCAATTGTGTTCTTTATGACAAATCTAACAATTCTACACATGCAAGCAATATGTTGAGCTAATTAATTATTGAAGTGCTCAGAGTATTAAGCTTAATACAATACCTGATTGGTTTATACTGTCCTATTCGGTGAATTCTATCCTGCGCTTGTCGTTCCACAGCTGGGTTCCACCAAGGATCCATCAAGAAAACCTTCAAATAATTTAAATTTTTTAGATCAGTATGGCAACAACAATGTGGCCACTGCAAAGTAGAATAACCACAAGAAGTGGAAATTAGAGTACTTAACAATATACAACTATTATAATAAAACAAAACATATTTGATTAAGTTAGACAATGCTAATGAATATTGAGATGACTTATGTATGCTTCAGTGCAAAAGGTAAAAAAAATTATCAAAAACTTGTATAGCTTTTGTACCCCTAAAAAGGAACAAAACAATCAATCAAGCTAATTAAGATTTTCGTATTATTTGCAACATGCCTCATCATTTGCACACATTAGATAATAATCATAACAAATAAAAAGATAAGTACTAACATGTGATGCAACTGTTAGATTTAGAGCAATTCCACCAGCTTTCAAACTCATAAGGAAGATTCTGCATTCTGGATCCTCAATAAATTTCTTGATAGCTGCGTCTCTCTGTGGCAAAGTCATGCTTCCCACCAATTGAACACACTTCACACCAGACTGTAGAAAGACTCCACCTCAAATGACATTTTTCTTGGGAAAATAAAGTTAAGACTGTAAGTTAAATTTTTTATAAAAAATTACTTTACCTTACTGAGGGAGTAGCTTATGAGATCCAAGAACGAGGTAAATTGGCTGAAAACAATACCTTTTGCAGAACCATCCCTCTCAACCATATATCTAATTTCTTCTCTCTGCAGAGATATGATCTCAATTTATTATAAGTTCAATAAACAAAACCAGAAATAATTACCACCGTATCATTTAGAACACCCTTAGTTTTTTACATGATAACATTGCATATTAAGTATTAACATTTCCTAAATAAAACATTTGTTCCCATACCAAGACCATTTTCTTTTAAGAGGAAAAGGAAAGATATATGACATAAATATACATAATGCCATCGAATTATATGAAAATAATTTTAAATTTCGAAAGAAATAAATAAAAGGTAATAAATACTTCAAAAACACTCACCAGAGCCTCTATTTTGGTGCTAGTCTGAAAAGAATTTAACTGTATCCTGTTGAGAATACTAGAGGACTTGTAGCCTTTAATTGTTGGTTTAACAATCTGATCTCCACCATTTGCAGTCAAATCAACAGTAAGTAAGCAAGAACAGCTAGGGCAAGAGACTTGTCCTAATGATGCAGAGAAATCGAGAAGGCAACCCTTACAAAAGACATGGGAGCAGGAAGTGACCTGGAAAGATAAATAGTATGACAAGAAAATCAACTACAGTAACATGCATGGATTAGAGAAGTTAGGTGTATATACATTGTTAGCTTCCATGTATTAAAAAGGAAGAAATCAAGTATAAGTACGACTACAAGAAACTAGAACCATTGGACCTTCTTGATTTTATATTCATATATCCTAGCAAACAAATTTGGTCTATAAATAGCATCGAAATTCACTGAGAAGATCCTGAGCAAAGGGACTAAGAAAAACAAAACCAGTAGTGGAAGTTTGACAAATCTTATGTCCGAAAAAAATAGCTCATAATAAAAGAAACAACTCACAACAGGATCTTCAACTGGATCATGGCAAATGCCACACACTTTCTCGACATTATTGGAATCAACCAAGTTGTCTGCGTTTTGTGCAGCAGCTTTTGAATACACAACCAGGTAAGGATGATCAACTGCCTGTATTTTTCACAAGAACCAAGAATCACAGGTTATTATATATTTACTTAATATAACAAAGGAGAATATTCCCATTCACATTAATGCTAATGCTGACTGAAAAGTACTACCTGCTTTCCAAAAGAAAGCCATCACTAATAAAAAAACTCAAATGAAAAATGAGTGAAAAAATTTTTTTCATCGAAACTTCTATAATGTCATGTGGAAGCATTATGAATCAATGGAGTCCAAATAAGTGTATGGTTCTCAAATTAGCAAATCAAAAGACTAATGGACATTTATGAATTACCAAATTCGGTTTTTCTACAGTTTGAGTAAAGTTATTCTATTTTTATTTTCTACAGCTGCTGACACTTAAAGGGACAAATTTACTCAAATATTAATGCTTGAAACGTAAAATTATCAACAACATGGATATGCCTAGTAGAAGTGACCCACTAAACTTGCAACCTGCATAATTAACTGAAAAACCAAAACTTTTTGCCACCTAACTTTGCATCAACAAAAATGTAAATGACTCTTGGAAATACTTCAATGGGATACAAAATTAAAATTTTCACCTGCCGCAGTCGTGTAAGAAGATCAAATATGTGTGCATAGTTATTCATCACAGTTCCAGAATTCACATATCTGTTGAAAGGAAGGGAATAACGTTAATATTGTACTGCATACAACATCAGTGGTGAAAATAGCACTATACATGTATGAAATATTGAGTAAGCAAATATCAAAAGGTCAATGCATAATCATAGTCACTGCAGTTATCAAACTCAAACAATGAGATCACAATATTTCAATTTAAAATCAACAAAATTCCACGTCATTTCACTTCAATATGCACAAAAGATGAAAAAACATATATTATTTATCTTATAAACATTCATCGTCATAGATGATAATGAATGAAAAATATAAAATTCAAGAAGTTGTTATGTGCCAGGAGTCTTTGCCGAGGGTACATCAGAACCAAGTTAATAACTAAGTCTAAGTTTGTGTGCTTTATATTGATACCACATCCAACCCAAACCCTTAAGGTGATAAGTTTAATGGTCCTCCCCAATTATATATCATTCACTTGTCTCAAATTTGACCAATGTGAGGTTTCCAACTCACACTTAACCCAACATTCATTTTGATACTATGATAAACATTCTAAAATTGCACCAATTCGGAAAATCAGACTTCTATTAAGAAACTTGCACAATAAACATTGTGGAAGAGAGCATTACACACAATGAAAAAGGAAGAGATGTAGAATGTGACTTACGTGTTAAATTCAGACTGGCTCTCACTGTATAATGACTGATAATAATCTTCTTCTCTAAGATCCAAATCATCACGTCTTAACATAACCTGGAAGATATGGTTCAAAATATATACTTGAAAAAATGAAAATACAGAACTACCAAAGAGAGTAATGATTTAATATAGTAGACCGACTTACCATCCTTGGGGGAAGAGCAAGATCAGCAGCCCTGCCTTTTTTGGTACGCCTAAGCACTATGTTTCCTAAAACCTTGCTTTTGAGCAATATCATTGCTCTCCTTCCAGCTTCGCGAGTTCCACGTGCTTGAATAGGATTTGAAACATACTGATGAAAAGACACACCATATAATGAAATAAGACTAGTTAGCTTCACTAGAAATATTTATAATATAAGAGATCTGCACAACTCACTTTATTCCACCAACAGAAGTGTCTAACTGAACTATGACCACAGCTCTCACATTTTGATGATTGCCTATATCAGTTGAGAGAAAAGATAGTTCAATAAAGTTTTCACAAATGAACCAATAAATGAACAGACATAAAAAAAACATAGAGATAACACTTAACTTGAATACGCAATCAAATCAGCAAACACAACTTGGAAATATAAGAAGAAGAATAAGAAGAGAGAGAAATGAGAAAAGGAAAATGGAACTAGTCAGCTAAGTAGATGATGAGACAAAATAAATAAACATAAGAGAAATGAAAACATGTCAGTGAACAAAATGGCCATTCCATAAAAAATGAAGTATATTTTAATAACAGTGATTCTTTTCTGTACATCTACTAGTCCAACTAAAAATTGAAGATTTTGCAAGCATTTGATATCAAGACTGAAGAAAACATGTCATGTCAGTGCAAAAAGATGCACACATTTGCAATCAGCATCGATAATTGAATCATCGTCAGTCCATCATAACATTGGGTGGCATCCAAACAAGATGATACATATAAGACAAACATTATTTGATTCAAAAATCTTGGCACCACTTGTTTTAGAAAGTGGGTACATAAGCTGAAAAATTAATCTACCTAACAAAGCAGTGCATGTAAATATAACATCAAGCTTAAACCAGATTTATTAGTAATATCAGTCAGATGAAAAATATCCTCTCACGTACATACCTATAGTCGAGGATTCGACAATCACAATCTTTACATAAGTAATAAGAGAATGGAACTATTTGCAGGAAGCGAACCTGTGCCGAGGAAAATAAAAGGCATAAGTTTATAGCAAGATCTGCAATTTGAGATTTGGCTTCTTGAAAATCTAGCATAGCTTACCAGAGAATAAAGTTCACCAACACGATTTTGAAGGGGAGTACCACTCAGAGCCCACTTAAACGAAGATTCTAAAGCGAAAACAGCTTTTGCAGTATTACATCGTCTATCTTTCACATAATGAGCCTATTCAACAATGGAAAAGGACAGAATTTAGAAATAAAGATTTTGTAGATAACCTATGGCAGCATCAACAACACAAACTTGATGCACCATTACAACTATAGAAATGCATTATCAGTTTAAAAAAATGAACAAGATATTTTACAGTCCATGATTTAACACACTTATATCACATGGAATGCACAATCAAATAATATGCAACCTCACTTCAACTTGTCTAGTAGAAGGTGAACTAGTAATTCTTATTCAGTATTTACTTCATCTATTGGCATAAGTATACCAATTGCAAAGAAATGTGATGATGAGAATGAAAACTATTAAGGTCAAGAGCCTTTTTCAAGGGAAACTACCAAGTGCTTGTACATCTGAATTTAACATGATAAACAAATTTATTTTTACCGTTATACGTGTAGCATCATATAAGAGTATTTCTATTATATAGCTCTGCTTATAACAAAGCAGCCATCTAGTTCCCGGCAACTAAAATTAGATATTGTCTAATGACAAAAAGCAATAACAAGATAAGCAAACAAAAAAATGACAAAAAAACAAAACCAGGTACATTTCATTTAACTTATTGATCAGGTTGAGGATAAAAGGACTATATCAAGATCATAGATTCATGAAATAACAGTGTTAATGACTAATTCTCTATAATATATATTTTCATGTTCAACTTGAAATCCAAGAATCTTGTAGGAATTTCTCTATGAATTTCCATTGTTAAATCTGCAAATAGGGACCATGACAGTCAACCTCACATAAACAGATGTGAAGACTCTCAAAGTTGCAATGCATCATCAAAATTTCGAAAGAATAAAATAAATACAACTAAATAGTTTATTTCGTGCCCACTCACCTCATCCAAAATAATGCGACCCCACTTCAGAGAGTGAAGAATTGATTTCTGCTTACACCAGTCTTGTCCATGTTCATCATTATCATCACCCTGAAATTCACAACTCTTATCTTGATCGGACTTTTTTCCTCGTGGAGATTTCAAGGGCAAATTTTTCTGCTTTTTCCTGAATTGCTTAGACTGCTTTGCAGTTCTAATGGCATCGGGTCCACAAAAATATTTCATGTGAATGATGAGCTTATTATCATAGAATGACTTCCCACAGTAAACACACTTTTTCTTGGGTGGCATCATGTATTTTCTGAACTCGGCCTCAACTGTACTGTAAGTTGTTATTACAAAATCATAACCAGAAAAGTTTTTGTAATTTTTTCCCCTGTTGGCCCCGTGATATATCAGCACCTTGGTGCTGCCTTTTGTAGTAAAGCGGTCAATCTCATTTACCCACTGGGTCACAGCAACCACTGGGCAGATAACAAGGGTAGGTTGGACGCCCCTTACATCAACTGAAGAACATGGATAACCAACTTTCTGAAGAATATCCCGTTTAGCAAGGACAAGTGAAATTGCCTGAAGGGTCTTTCCCATCCCCATCTCATCTGCCAATATTCCTCCTTTTGTTGGTGATTCTTCCTGTTTCAGAGCCCAGGCCAACCACTCCTTTTGGTACCTTAACAAAGGTATGATTAAATCAACAGGTGCATCAGCGGCTTCAGTTATCACTCCTTGTTGATCCAAATTATTGTCATCCGTTAAATGCTCATCAATCCATTGTTCATTCTCATCTTCCCATTTTTCCCACATCAGCTTTGGTTTATCTTTATCCTTCTTCTTATTACACTTTTTCCCTTTCACTTCCGCAGGTCTGTTATGAGCTGCTATTGATGTCTGAGCTTGTGGCTGTTCATTATCAGGCCCATCCTTCGGCTTGCTTCTTTCAGTGGAAGACTCACCATGATCAGAAGAAGTGAAAATGGCATTCGTAGAAGCTGTCTCTTTGATGTTAATGCCAAGTTTAGCCTTTTCTTTTTTATTTTTCCCCAATATATCCTCATGTTCATCTGTTTCACCTACATTATCATCAAGGTGTGAGCCTATGACTTTCTAGTTCCAATTAGCTAAACTACATTTGGCACACAGATTAAAACTACGAAATAACTCCTGAGGAAGTTGCTTGATAAGTCCAGAAATGCATGCGCTAAACCGATTTCAATATGTATTTTCTCATAAATCTCTCTAATGAAAAGTATATAGTTTACAAAAGTTCAATTCTAGTCAGGCACATAGTAATTATTTTGTTCAACTAATGCTCGCCAGGTTGAAAGCATAAAAACATTTCAGGATTCCTGTTTATATATAATAAGGAAAAATGGAGAAAATTTCAAATAAAATGTCCCATAACATCAATTCAGTTGAACACACTTTTTAGGAATTGAATTGATCTCAATCAGTGAGGTTGGCTGTAAGGATCTTCTAGCATCACGAAGCCCATACGAATGCTAGAAATTGAATTGATCATTATGAAAACATTCATTGGAATCGTTTCAAATGGGATACCCAAAAATACCAAGAACTTCATGTTTCATCAAAACTTCAAAAACCTCTAAAAATCAAAATGGTTCAGATATAGCAATGCACAAAACTCAAACCAGAAGAGTGAAACAGAACCAAAAGAAAGCAAGAAAAAGAACTAGGATTACTTTCATCACTAGAATCTGTAAGCATCCATTCATAATCAGATTTAGAGCTGTCACTTTGTGGGTTAGAATCCTCACTAGAACTGCTACTGTCACTTTCTGCTTGAACTTTGTCTGCCCAGCACAAGATACCAGATCAAATCAGTCTGAAGCTCGCTTACCAATAGAATCAATCCATAAACATAATGCAAGTAGATTTATCATAAAGAATACCAGGTACGCATATGAATTAAACAAGAAATAAAGTAAAAAAACTCAACTATTAAAATTTCGAAAAAAGAATTTCCATCTTTTCCCAATGATTCCGTATCAGCCAAAAAGCCTCGATCAAACTCCATTGAAAAAAGAAATCAACATAAAACCTAATTCTATCGTTCAAACCCTTGAAAATTCGCTATCAATGTCAGTGACCAGCCAAACAGAACAGGAAAATGAAAAGAATCGATTGAGAGAACAGAGAAAGAAAAAACAACAATTAAAGAGCGAAAAGTTTACCAGTAGTCAAGGTTTCGGCAAGCCTTTTGCGAGAACGGAGCTCCATTATCGAGTGAAATAAAGAAAACGAGTGCTTAGGGTTTTGATCGAAGAGAGGAAAGGGGAAATAAAAGTATTGATCTCGATAACAGAGGTTCAAATGAAGGGATAATGCAATGAATGCAACCGTCTTGCCAAATGCGGCGGCAATACTAAACGGCGGGAAAATACAATAGTGAGTCGGACAGTGTAGTTGTGCATTATAAAGTTAACATAAAGTAAAATAACAAAATTAGAAATCCCGGTTCCCATGTTTCATTAAAGTACATTACAGTATAGCATGATACAGTACAGTATGGTTCTTTTAAAATTTCGTGTTTGGATAGATAGTATGGTATGGTATGATTTTTTTAAAATTTAGTTTGATTTAAAAGAGAACTAGGGAGAACCATCAAATCCGCGGTTCTATTTTCATGGTTCTTGGAACCATGAAAAAACCATGAAAGAAACATACCATGAAAATAACCATATAAACAAACAAGTGAATTTAAGTTAGAACCATACCATACCAAGAAAAAAGCATGAACCAAACAAGGCCTAAATCTTCCATCGTAAACTTTCAATTTAATTTTAAAGCTGTTAAATTTGAGTGGAAGTAACAAAAATGAGTTTGATACTGAGGATTAGTTTTAACCTAAGTTTTTTGTGTTAAATTTTTAAATATGTTTAAGATTCAAGTTTACAAAAACACACTTATGTTGTTTATAATCTCTTTCATTACATTCTTGTTGATTTTTTAATTTTCTTATTATATTTTATGACATATCGTTTTGGATTTTTTTGTTTGTCTCTTTTTTATCTTCAAAACGTCATCTATTGTAATATATTTTTTCGAAAAAAATTCCAACATTTTGATATCTAATAAGAAACTGGTAGGTACGTGATAAATATCTGGTAGGAAAAACAAGTTATGTCAAATTTGTTATGAAATCTAGTAAGTAACGTAAATACATGATCTTTGTAGCATATGTGTACATATTAAGAAGGATTTTTACAAAATTCACATACATACGAGCATCTTACCATATATTTTCAAAAACTTGTTTAGTTAAATATCTTGTAGGAATCTGGTAAAACCTTATATTTCATTATAAGTTTGTTCCAATCCATCAATATCT
>CATIWQ010685890.1:0-20795 GCA_949673415.1 Euphorbia schlechtendalii
TTTTTCCATTTTAGATTTGTTCACAGACTTTAAGAATCAATTAAGGGTACGACCTTACTGAATTATTGTTATTTAACCTCAGAATCGTAATTTGAGTTAGTTGTATTGTATATCTTGGGATTGGATTGTCATAAATAAAGGCCAAATTTGATAAAAAAAAAAAGAGGGAAGACAATTATAGGAAATAAAGAATAATAAACAAAAGATAAAAAAGAATGTTGAGTTAAACGATAATTATATAACATCGAAGGAAGTATTTATTTACCACTTCCACTCTTTAGATGTAGCGTCAGTTTGGGATTGCTTTCCCAGACTGCTTTTTCGAAAAGCTCCATTTTCAAGCTTTTGCTATAAGCAGCAGAGTTGATTTTGAAAAAAAAAAACAATTCAGACAGTTCCTAATTATATAGTATAAAGGATCAAAATGTGTTGTTCAAAGCTAAAATATATAATTCTATTAAAAGTTTGTGAGACTAACTTATTGGGACAACAGCTTGAAAAGCAATACCAAACTGGCCTTTCGTAATTGTTTTGTCCATTATCTGCATTGTCTATTTTTTTCCTACCATATAGATTTTTTATTTTCACATTACTAAGATTAGATATCTCAATAATATGAAAATTATTAATAATAAATACAATACACCTTCCACTAGTTAAAGGATAAATTGAGAAATATTACATTTAATTAATAGTTTATTTTATTAAATATACTCCCTTCAGTTTTTCAAAATTATATAACTTTTTGTCAAAACAAAAAAAATATTTATTATACCAATAAAATGAATTATTTATTTTTCATTCTTTTATTTATCAAATTATAATTTTATCAATATTTAATCTTTTTTCTAATTAAAATAATGGTAAACTAAGAAAATTTTTATAAAAGTTATATTAATAATATAAAATGAATCAAAATAAAAATCCCATGTACACTTAAAAAACGGGGGAGTATGAAACATGCACAACAATTATTATGTCTACAAGACGAGATATAAAGGGAGCCGGGAACAAAATTTTGTTGCTCCCATCAACAGTCCTCCATAAGTGGGCCCTCATTAAATGAGGTCTGTTGATGGGAACCGGGAATTTTTTGTCCGGACTCCCATTATAAGTGATCCCATGATGATAGAGTAATTAATTGATTATTTGTTTAATATTATTTTTTAAGATATTGTTTTAATAAATTGTTCTTTGAAATATTTTTATAGAATTTCATATTTTAATTTGCAACAACACATTTTAATCATTCATACTATTTAACGAAGAATCGTCTAACTTGTTTTTTTTTAAAATTAACTTTATTTTTATAAACTAAACTTGAAAATTAAACTTTTTTAAAAATCAGTTTGAAAAAATACAACCAGATCATTAATTTTTTAACATGAACTTACAATAAATGTATAAAAAAAACATATCAATCTCATGCGACTCAATAGAAAGAGTTTTGACTAGCCACTAGGTTCAATTTTTTAAAAAGAAAATCTCTTAAAAAAGTATAGACTAACTGTTGGCTGGTGTCTCTGATCAGTCAGCCAACAAATCACTGTTATATAAATATATAATTACACCTAACACATGACAATTAAAACAAATCTCAGATCTCTGTTATTTATATTAAAAATATTAATTCTAACATATAACAAATCAAAAGGTAAAATAAATGGTAAACTTAAAAAACATGCCTTGCAATTTTAGTGTTATATTAAAAGGTGTTTGTGAAAAAAAATTTAAAGTTCTTGGAATTTCAAGAATTTGCAAATCAAGAAAAAAAATAAATTTTCACTGAAAATAGTAATATTTCGTAATATATTTCAATAAATTTAACATTTCTATAATTTACTCCTACTATATAAGAATTATTCATCAAAATTTAAATAATTTTCGAATTTCATTCATTTTATTATTTTTTAAAAAATACCTTCATGATTTAAATGAAAAAAAATGTTTTTACTTTTGAAAAAATTTTAGTGTATAATATTATAATTAACTATACCGTAAAATTTCAATTCATAATTACCTATTTTTATAATATAATTTCAAATCAAAATTTTGAAATCAAAACATACTTTTGCAAAAATAAATTACAATACTCATTTAACAAAACAGTAGTAAAACAGTCAAACTACTTGAAATTTTTTTAATTTACCATAAAATAAATAGTTCTTTTACTTTATATGTGTATAAAAGAACCATTAAGGATTAAACCAAACTATAAAACAGCGTAATGATCCTAAAAAGCTTATAACAACACAACCAAAACTCATTCTATTAGTCCTTTTAATTTACTATACTGCTTAATGTAATAAATAATTGTATATTTTCAATGTGTTATCAATTACTTTTTTTTATAATAATGAAATTTTGGTGATGTTGAGCATTGAACTCGTAACTTATCTACTCCATGTCGAGAATCATACTTGTACATGTCATTGAACTACCAGGTACGATCTTGATAATTTGAGAGTCCTAGATAAATTAATATAATAATTAATAAAAGTGAGCCCTTAGCAATAAAAGCAGTAATAAAAAATTTAATTTTTTTAAAGAAACTGGAATTGATCTTGAGTAAAAAAATGTAGTAATAAAAAGTTTAATTTTTAGAGGAAACTAGGAATTGTTCTCAAAACCTCTTACATCATTAACAAGTAATTTAACAATTCATTTGACATTAATTAATGTTCATTTATATCTTTTAAATATTAAATACTAAAAATTTAAACATAAAAAATATTTTTTGACCCTTTCTGGCTAGGGAGCGAATTATTCCAATATTCAACATATGCACTCGACAGAAATAGAAATCAGCAAAAAAAAGTAAAGAACAACACCAATTTACGTGGTTTCCTAGTTGCACGAAGCAACTAGACTAGTCCACGGGGCAAAGATCCTGAAAACCTTTATTGATGAAGAATCGAAGCAATGAGCATATTAGATGGCCTATCTTTCCAAATCCCAGTGTTAAACCAACATATGAAACTCCTAATCATACACCCAAACTAACACTCATAGACTATAGAAAGAAAAATAACAGATTATACACAATACCCTAATCTCTCTAGCTTACAATTTCAGTACATATACAACAGAGAGAAAATACCTCTATATATAGGTACTTATACAACAAATGTATCCCAAACCGTTCGACACACAATCAATTACAAGAAAACCGTTAATCTTCAAGGTCAAGAAGAGAGAATACAAGAGAGCAGCAGGGATCTTTTGGTTCAATGAATGAAAAGGAAATGAACACAGTTAACCCTAAATTGAATCAAGGAAACCTTTTATACCACCACTTATTTAAAACGGGTCAAAAAACCTTGGGGGCTTCAGCTATTTGATGGGATAAAAGCCAACTTAAGTTTCGGCCACCACAAATCTCCACCTTTGGCTTCCTGGACCATCTTCACCAACAAAAACTTCACAAGACCCTTGCACAGGGTAATCACCAAAGGATAGAATTAGGGGCACAAAATACTTGACTTAAAGTCAAGATTTTGTACAACACCTAATTTCTTCAAGCAGCCTAAAACTTGGAAATGGAAACACATTTGGTTAAAACATCAACAGGGTTCACATCAGTGTGAATCTTATCAACAAACACAGAACCAAAATTAATAATGTCCCTAACAAAATGTAACCTTATGTCAATATGTTTTGTTGTTTCATGGAACATTGAATTTTTACACAAATGTATTGCTGATTAAGAATCACAATATACTTTAACATTATTTTGTTCCAAACCTAATTCAGACACAATTCCCTTTAACCATATAGCTTCCTTTATAGCCTTTGCTGAGGCTATATATTCAGCCTCGGTTGTGGACAAAGCAACTATATGTTGAAGACTCGATTTCCAACTCATTAGATTACCACCCAATGTAAAACAATAACTTGAAACTGACCTCCTTTTATCAAGGTCAGCTGCAAAATCTGAGTCACAAAAACCTTCAATAGTGATCTCATTACCAAATAACTTTTTATATTGCAAACTAGTAGATATTGACCCTTTTAGATACCTAGCCAACCATTTAATAGCTAACCAGTGAGATTTATTCGGTTTACTCATAAACCTACTAACCACACTTACCCCATAAACTATATCGGGTCTAGTGCAAACCATTGCATGCATAATAGATCCTACCAAATTTTGATAAGGGATATTATTCATAAATTTAGCTTCCTCCTTTGACAAAGGCAATGAACTAGACTTTAGCTTAAAGTGTGCTCCTAAAGGTGCAGAGACATCCCTAGTGTTACCTAACCCAAAAATACTTAATATCTTTTCAATATAGTCATTTTGAGTTAAGTTTATGGTTCCTTCAGTTCTGTCCCTTACTATGTTTATACCTAAAAATCTCTTGGCTTCCCCTAAATCTTTCATTTCAAATTCACCATTTAACTTGAGCTTTAATTTGTCAATTTCAGATTTATATTTACATGCTATAAGTATATCATCAACGTACAATAACAAGTAAATATAAGACCCATCCTTCAAGCACATAAAATGTACACAAGAGTCAAATTTACTTCTTTTAAAATTAAGCTTATGCATATATTCATCAAACCTTAAGTACCATTGTCTAGGGGATTGTTTCAAGCCATAAAGAGATTTATTCAATAAACATACATGATTTTCCTTGCTTATTTATACAAAACCTTCAGGTTGTGACATGTATATTTCTTCTTCTAGGTTACCATGTAGAAAAGCAGTTTTTACATCCAATTGTTCTAAATTAAGATAAAAAAGAGCAGTAATTGACAAGATCAATCTTATTGAGATATGTTTTACAACAAGGGAAAAAATTTCATGGAAATCAACACCATCAATTTGACTATAACCTTTAGCTACAACCCTAGTTTTGTATCTTTCTTTTTCAACTCCTGGAATTTCCGGTTTTTTCTTAAAAACCCACTTACAACCTATTATTCTCTTGTTAACAGGTTTAGGGACAAGTTTCTAGGTGTTATTTTTAGCCAATGATGCCATTTCATCTTTCATGGCATCTTTCCACTTCTGCCAATTTTTAGAACTTTTAGCCTCACTAAAAGTCATAGGTTCATTAGTTTCAATAGACTCAGCAACATTCAAAGAAAATTCAAGAAAACCAGAATAGTTACAATCATATATGTTGCTATCAAGATACTTTGATGGTCTAACTCTCCTAGACCTATCTCTAACAAGCATATAATCATTGTTAACTTGGATATCCTGATTTTCATCATTGTTAATATTAGTTTTAGTTTGATTTTCTAAATTAGAATTTATTTCTTCTTCACCATTTATATTCTGAAACTCATAATTAACATCCATTATCAACTTGTTGGTGATTATTATTAAAAGTGTGCTCTAGCCTATTAAGCTCCACCTCAAACCCAGTTGAATCTTGTTGATTTCTAGATTGAGATACATGAGAATAAGTATTAGCCTTAGGGAATTCATTTTCATTGAAAATAAAATCTCGATTGACTATAATTTTATTCTCATCTAACGACCACAACTTATAACCCTTAATTCCAGTTGGATACCCTAAGAATAAACACTTCTTAGCCCTAGGTTCCAATTTAAACTGATTATTATGAACATAGGTAGTGCATCCAAACACTTTAAGGTGAGTATAGTTAATTGGTTTCTTATACCATATTCCATTAGAACATTTAAACTTAATGGCAGAACTTGGAGACCTATTTATTAGGTAACAGGCAGTTTGGGCAGCTATAGCCCAGAAATTAGGACTTAATCCAGACTCGAATAACATGCGTCTAACCTTATTTAAAAGAGTTCTATTATATCTTTTAGCAACACCATTTTGTTGTGGTGTATAAGTACATGTCCTATGTCTAATAATACCATTTCCAGAATAATATTCATTAAACTGATTATTAACAAATTCAAGACCATTGTCTATCATTAACATTTTAATTTTTAGATTCTATTGATTTTCAACCAGACATTTCTATTCTATAAATTTGTTAAAAACCTCATTTATTTTTCAAAAAATATATCCAAACCTTTTGGGAAAAGTTGTCAATGAATGACACAAAGTATTGTTAACCTGAAAAAGATAAAGGTACATATGGTGACCCCCATAGGTCACTATGTACATATTCTAGACACTCATTTGACACATTTGAAGCATTGTTAAAACTGAGTCTATGTGACTTTCCCATTATGCAAGTTTCACAATTTTCAATTTTATCAGATTTAGGGATATCTAAAACACCTTGGTTTTTCAGAATATCAAGACCTTCGGCACCAATGTGCCCAAGTTTTTCTATGCCAAAGTTCTACTTTTGGAGTAGAGATATTAGCATTAACGGAACCAACAACTACACTACCAACTACCATATTACCTTTGAGAACACATTTATTTTGTTTCATAATCCTAATGACTCCACCTTCAGCTATGTATTTTAGACCTTTACTGTCTAAATGACTAAGAGATATCAGATTTCTTTTCAAGTTAGGTATATGTCTAACTTCTTTTAAAAGAATTCTACATCCATTATGAACCAAAAACTGGACTGTTCTTATTCCAAGTATCTCACAACAAGTATCATTTCCCATGAGAATTTGTCAACCCTTGATTTGTTCATAAGAGCAGAACCAGTCCCTTCTTGGTGTCATATGGAATGTACACCCAGAATCCAGAATCCATGAATTCTGATCTCTTAATTGACTTATAGTCAATGCCTCTATATCCCCTAATTCAGCAGTGTTGTTAACAACACCACCTAGCTGATTATTATTGTTTAATTGTTGTTGGGTTCTCTCTTTGCAAAACCTCCTAATGTGTCCCTTTTATTACAATAGAAACAAGTTAAATTTTTTTATGTGATTTACCTTTATTTCCATTATCATTCTAACTATTAAACTAATTAGTTTTATGAAAATTACCAAACTGATTAGTCTTAGATTTATTTCCCTTTTTCTGACCTCCTTTCTTACTTTTTATGGTTAAGGCCTCACTAGACTACCCTTTTGGTTTTGAATCTTTAAATTCCAATTCTCTCAATTTCAAAGCATTTATGATATCATCAGTATCTAGAGACTCCCTACCATATTTCAATGCATCTTTGACATTTCTATAACTTTCAGGAATTGAATTAAGAAGAAGAATTGCTTGATTGTCAACAGATATAGTTTCTTCAGCATTTTCTAATTCAATTACAAGCCTCTGAAATTCATCTATGCTATCATCCACACTTTTAGATGAATTCATTTTAAAGCTAAATAATCTCTCTGTTAAATAGGAAATTATAGCTATGTCTATAGTCATTTATAAAGATTCAAGTTTCAACCATAATTCGAGAGCAGTTTTAGACTCTCTAACCCTTCTTATAACAGCATCAAACAAGTTAAGGATTATGATGGAGTATGCTAGCTCCATCATATCCTGCTTTTCCTCCTCAGTTAATGAGGCAGGAAGTTTATCGATGCCAACCAATGCTTTATGGCATTTTTGCTGAATAAGGATAGCTTTCATTTTTTGTTTCCAAACAGAAAAGTCACCTTTTCCATCAAATTTATCAAGATTAATCTTAGTGGTAGTCATTCTAGTTATCTTAAAGATTACAAAAAAACTGATTTATTTTTATTTATTTTTTTTTAAAAAAAAGATCAATATACCAAACAAATAGACAAACCAGCAAGCATATAATCTCAAAACAACTAATACACAACAATTAGAATACCAACTAATTTAAGACAAACAAATCTTGAAAAAAATAATAGATAAACAGAAAACTTTCCAAAAAATTAAACTATTCCAAGAAAACCAATCAAATTGAAATTACTAGTCTTAATATTTAAATTAAAGACTAACTGAATAGAAATAAGATTCGGGAAACAAAAAAATTTAAAACTCAAAAAGTTTCAACAGAGATAACCTCAAAGCAACAATAATCTTGATATAAACAATTATATATTAATCCTACTATATCACTGAATCAGAATTAATAATAAATGAAATCTCAAGGATTTACTTACAGTTCAATTGAAGGCTATACTTGCTTTAGGAGACACTTACTTGAAACTCAACTCAAACACCAGAGATGTTGCCAGCGGAAGCTTTATCAATCTTTCTTTAGAAGTACTTACTTGATTCTTTATGAATTATTCCATGAGGCTTCTCTCAATTAGTGAATAACTCGCAAAAACAGATAATAAGATCATATTAGATATCTTTGTACTTGAGCAACGAATCAAAATATAAAGATAGAAAGACAACAACATATCTCTAGACTCTTTTATTTCTACTGCATATGAAATCAGAATACATGAAATTGATCAAAACCTATATAGAACAACTAATAATATCACAAAACCAAATATTACTCAAGATCAGTCACATGTAAAGATCATAGACAAATTTAATCGCAAAAGAAATAGAGCTCTGGTACCAATTTATTAAGTCTAGAACCCAGTTTACTTAGTTTTTTTAAGCGAATTATTCCAAGATTCAACATATGCACTCGACAAAAATAAAAAAATCAGCAAAAACAATAAAGAACAACACCAATTTTCGTGGTTTCCTATTTGCACGAAGCAACTAGACTAGTCCACGGTGCAAAGATCCCGAAAGCCTTTATTGATGAAGAATCGAAGCAAGGAGCAGATTACATGGCCTATCTTTCCAAATCGCAGTGTTAAACCAACATATGAAACTCCTAATCATACACCCAAACTAACACTCATAGAATATAAAAGAAAAAGAACAGATTATACACGATATTCTAATCTCTCTAGCATACAATTTCAATACATTTACAACTGATAGAAAATACCTCTATATATAGGCACCTATACAATAGATGTATCCCAAACCATTCGACACACAATCGGTTACAAGAAAACCGTTTATCTTCAAGATCAAGAAGAGAGAATGCAAGAGAGCAGCAGGGATCTTTTGGTTCAGTGAATGAAAAGGAAAATAACACAGTTAACTCTAAATTGAATCAAGGAAATCGTTTATACCACCACTTAATTTAAAATGGGTCAAAAAACCTTGTGGGCTTCAGCTATTTAGATGGGCTAAAAGCCAACTTAAGTTTCGGCCACCACAGGGACTCTGGACAGTCGCACAACTTGCGCCTTGCCCAGAACTGCCCTGTGAACTACAACCTATTGATACATTGCGAAGTGTATCAATTGAGTCACAATCTATTTTTATATTGTTGTTGACAAATTTTTTGTTCTTGAAATTTGGGTTATTGATGTTGTATAATTACCGGAATTAATTATAAAATTGAATTGATATATGTTTTATAATATTGGCAAGAAATTAACTATTTTTCCCAATAGTATTTAATTTAATACATCAAATAATAGGACAAAAAGGAAGAAACAATTAACCTGCTGGCATCCTGTGAAAAAAATAGTGACATATTTTTGTGAAACTTAATTGTCTAATGATTATTTTAATTATACTATATTTTTGGACGATAAAAGGTCACTCTGCTGATGTGGAGCTGATAAGTTATCCAGCTAAGCTATACTACAACATTGGTATTTTCTTTTTGTTTGTTGCGATTTGTTATCACTTTCATTACATGAACAAACCAAAGAATTGTTATCTCTCGTCAAAATAATTGGCTTTTACAATTTAATATTTTTATCTGGCATTTCTATTACTTTATTTTATATGTCTGCATGTATTTTTCTATTAATTTCGAATTTCTATAAATAAAATTTCTTATTCACTAACCCATAGTATGTTTGGAATTATTTTTGTTAGACTTTAAAAAATTTTCATTCAAACTTTGGAAAATCCTTGAGGCTTCAGTGATTGAAGTTTTAATGCATATTAAGATCTTAAGTTCTTATGATCTTCTGTTACATTCAGTATTAATTATTGATAATAAATATGGATGTAAATTGTCTTTGAAATAAGGTTTAATGCATCTACACCCCTCTAAACTTGTCCAAAAAGAGCTGTTGCCACCCTGAATTTTGAAATGTGATAGATAACCCCCTGTACTTATCTAAAACGTGTCACTTTACCCCCTTGTGTTAACCTGGCTTACTACGTGGATGATCATCAAAATACACGCGCGTGAAGTATGTTGGTGGAATTGAAAATGAATAAAAAAATCCCTAACATTCTAATTCTTACAATTCAAAATCCCTAATATATGTTCGTTGTCTTCTTTAAAACTTCACCTTTATTCTAAATATATTTTTCAATTAATCATAATATTGTATCGATTATTGGCTCATTGTTTTCATCTTCTTATTATTGAAACCGATATTTTTACGAGGGGGTAAATTGACACGTTTAGACAAGTACAGGGGGCTATTTGTCACATTTCAAAGTTCAGGGTGGCAAAAGCCCTTTTTGAACAAATTCAGGGGGGCGTGGATGCATTAAGCCTTGAAATAACTAAAAGTAATCATAAATCGCAACATAATAGTATGCATGAATTGCTATTAAATGTTCATTAAAGTATTGTTAAGTTCATTTTTCTAAAAAAAAATTAAGAACTTCTCAAATTTTATCAAACTTTATTGATTTTAAATATCAACATTCCAATAAATAAGCAAAAAAATTACGGTAAGTAAATGTGAAATTGTACAAATTGTAAAACAAATAAAAAGATTTTTTAATACATATCTTATGACATGTACAAGTGGGCAGGGGCGGATGGAGGGAAGACGGTGGGGCACGTGCCCCACTATCCCCCGAAAGTACCCCCCACCCCCATAGGCTCGGTAGCAGGTTTGGTGGAAAAGTGCCCCACTAAACCCGCCATGGCTACCGCAATATTGCAGCAACCAAAGGAAAATAAAGTGGAGGAAGATGACTTCCTCCCCTAATTTTTTTTAATTTTCCTTTTGTGTAAGGGGTTTAAATTAACCCTAACACAAACCGATGTCGTTTTGTTTTGAGGCAAATTAAAAAAAATTGAAACGTTTTTATTTAGGCAGAATATATTGCCATTAATCAACAAACCTCAACACTCAATAGCCACCAATCACGATCACGATCACACAGCCAAGGCAATCCAGACATGCCACCGCCCGCCGCCACCATTGCCTTCCGCTGCCATCTCCTTTTTCGGTGAGTTTTCTTTACTTTTCTAATTCTTTTCTTTGTCTTATTAATTTCGCAAATAGAATTTTAGGTTACTAAACAAAATTGGGGTTTAAGTTAAATAATGGAATATTAATAATGTTGAATTATATGAAATTTAAGTTAGTTTAGTTAATTCTAATGAGTTCGATTGTTAGTAGTCTAGTAATGAACTCAAATTGAATGTGTTTTGTGTTTAATTGTTATAATTTGTGCAAATAGGATTTTAGTAGTTGATTAATGAACTTGAAATTATTTAATTGTTAATTGTTAGTGGTTGGTTAATGAAATAGAAATAGTTTAATTGTTTAGTTATTATTGGTTTAGTTTTTAATTTGAAATTGTTTTGTTGTATTTTAGGGAATTTAATTGTTGAGATATGGATTTGTAAACAAATGGAGAAAAGTGCAACCCGAACCACCACCGTCAATTAGTAGTAGTGAAATAATTGTTAATCAGGCTAGTGAAAAAAGGCCCCAAGTGGAGATAGATGTTATGGATGGAATAAATGTTGATAAAGCTTGTGAAAAATGACCCCAAGTGGAGATAGATGTTTTAGATGGAATAAATGTCGATAAAGATAGTGAAAAAAGGCCCCATGTGGAGATAGATGTTTCAGATGATGATATTATTGGTGATCCGGGGTTACGGAAACCAATTGAAATATACCCTTATGAGATGTAAGATCCATTGAGAAGGAGTTATTTAGCGAAAGGTCCTTGTCAACCGGTTGGGCATAATTTTCCACACAGTGGTGAAATTAGAAATTTTTTACCATGATTTCCATATATATGCATGAAATATTAAAAAAATCTAAGAAATTATAAACTCTTGAAAAAAGTTTATGAATAACACGGTGAATATTTTTTATTGCACATTAAAATTGTAACATAATTGATTAGCTGGAATTTATAATGATATATGGACATTCATTAAGAAAATGTATTTTTTAAGATAAATGTGTAATTTCAACACTAATATGGGTCCAAACCATAATTTTTAATGGAGTCCATATACAATTTATTAATAAATTTATGACATTTTTTTTAAAAAAAGTGGGGTCATTGGACCCCACTCTTATTCATGTGGCTTAGCCACTCTTTCCACAAACTTATAAATCAGGGAAAAACAGAAGGTTTAATCCTATTTGGTTTACCAAGTATGAATGGTTAGACTATAGTATAAAAAGGAAAAAGCATATTGTTTATATTGATATTTATTTGCAAGCACTGTTAAATCAAAAAGCAATAAGACGGGGTCAAAAGCTTTCACAGAAGAGGGATTTTGTGATTACAAAGATGCCCTAGTTAGCTTTAAAAATCATGAAGGAACATTGGGTAGTAGCATACACCATGAGTGTAGAGTTATAGTCTCTGAATCATGTGTTTGCATTTAGAAATGTTGTTATGCAAGATGAATATCGTATTAGGTTGAGAATGGCAGTAAATGTTGCTCGATTTCTTTTGGAGGAAGGTTTGGCTTTTAGAGGACTCGATGAGTCTGGGAATTCAAAACACCGAGGTCATTTTCTAGGACTCATTAATTGGTATTGTGGGATTCATGAAGATATACATAAGTTCATGCTATCTAATGCTCCTAAAAATAATCAAATGACTTCTCTAACGATTCAAAGAGATATTATTGAATGTTGTGCAATGGAGACGAGAAAAGTTATACTGAGTGAGCTTGATGATAAGTACTTTTCTCTCTTGATTGATGAAACTCGAGATAGTTCGATGAAGGAGCAAATGGCTGTAGTTGAGAGATTCGTGAATGATAGTGGGTTGATTACAGAGAGGTTTCTTGGTGTGGTTCATGTTTCCGAGATTTCAGCACAATGTTTAAAAAAGGCTATTGATGATTTCTTTGCAAAAAAATGGGTTATCGCTTCCAAGACTTAGAGGCCAAGGTTATGATGTGGCTTCTAATATGCGCGATGAATTTAATGGCTTGAAAGCACTAATTTTAAATGAAAACAAGCATGCACATTATATTCATTGTTTTTCTCATCAACATCAACTTCAGCTTGTTGTTGTTACTGTTGCTAAAGAAAAATATGTTGTTGGCCTATTTTTTGAAAGTCTTTCAATGATTGTGAATACGATTGGAGCTTCATGTAAAAGGAAAAATGATCTTATTAAGCTACACCATGATGAAATTGAACAAAAAATACAACAGGGTGAGCTTTAAACTGGAAGGGGTAAGAACCAAGAAATAAGTTTAGCTCAACCCGGTGATACACGTTGGGGTTCTTATTATAAGACCTTGCTTCAACTCTTTGATAGGTGGAATTCGGTGGGAGCAGTGCTTCATTCTTTTTCCGAAGATGGTTCTGATCTCAAAATTCGATACATTGTTGAGGGTTTGATTATAAAAATGTACACATTTGAATTTGTATTCGTTGCAAAGTTCATTATGCATATTTTGGAAATGACGAATATTTTATCAAAGGCGTTGCTAGATGAAGATCAAGATATAGCAAATGCAATTCATATGATTGGCGTGGTGAAAATAAAATTACAAAAATTTAGAAAACAAGGTTGGGATGATTTGTTGAAAAAAGTCTCCAAATTTTTTGAAGATCAAAATATTGAAGTACCTAATACAGAGGCTAATTTTCCGGGTCGTACTAAACGACTTGTAGATGGAGCATGAAAGACTAATTTGCACTATTATCATGTGGATATCTTCTTAAAGGTATCATTCTACCATATTGTTCAATTTAATTTAATTGATGCTTATGACATTAGTTTTTATTAAAATTTATTTAAGCACATTCTAAGTTGAATTTATTAATAAAATGCTAGGTAGTTGACCTTGTTGCAATGGAATTCAACAATCATTTCACTGAGGAAAACACAGAATTACTTCGATGCATATTGTGTTTTGATCATTCAAATTCTTTTTCTACGATTGATAGGGGGAAGTTGATTCATCTTGCCGGGTTATACTCAGAAGATTTCACTCGTGATGAGTTAATGGAGTTTGAGGGTCAACTTGAT
The DNA here is from genome assembly GCA_949673415.1 of Euphorbia schlechtendalii. Taxonomy (NCBI): domain Eukaryota; kingdom Viridiplantae; phylum Streptophyta; class Magnoliopsida; order Malpighiales; family Euphorbiaceae; genus Euphorbia; species Euphorbia schlechtendalii. The sequence continues at coordinate 14,075 of CATIWQ010685890.1, forward strand.
TTTTTTATTGATGATGTGCAATTACGTAAAGCTTTTTCCAATCTTCATGATATTGGAGCTCTTGCACAGAAGATGGTGGAGAAAAATTATCACAATAGGTATCCATTAGTGTATCGACTTCTTGAGTCGGTATTGGTGCTACCTGTTGGAACTGCTTCGGTTGAGAGATGTTTTTGTGCTATAGATATTGTGAAGACTGATTAGCGAAATCGGTTGGGAGATGACGTGCTTTCTAATTTTTTATTGTGTTACATTGAAAGAGAGGTTTTTGAAACCATTGACAACGAAACTATTATACAATGTTTTCAAAAGTTAACATTTCAAAGAAACATTTTGCCACCTATTACTAGTTCTGCTTCAGGTCAACATAAGTGAAGAAAAAATTGTTGTCGAAGTTTTTTCTTAGTAGTTTTCAATGTGTACTTAACTTTTTTTGCAAATAATGTTTAGCAGACTTTAGATGTGTGTATTTATTTAACGTTTGATATATTATCATGTTTATAATTTTTTTCCTAGAAATCGAACTAAATATTTAATATTCAATTATGTCCCATTGATTGAATTCCTGGCTCTGCAACCGCAAGCGGGGTCAAATGTTATAAATTGACCGCAATTGCAAATATGTCAAAAATGTATATTAAATTTTTGTTCCTCACGAGTCACGTTTAAAAACCGAAACAAACATTAAGCCAAGAATAAGCATCCTATCTGTTGGTTTCCTTTGACAATGAGACCCAAACCTTTTCCTGTCTCGTTTTCAACTCAACTCAACTCAACTCAACCATCTGCTACTTAAGACTGATTAACCATTTTTTATTTTAAATAGGCTAATTTATTAAGATCTCTAAAATTCAGATTACTAATTTTTAATTTGATTGGTTAAATGTGAAAGCACTGCATTTAACATTTGTAGGACAAACGTAAATTGGACATGTTAAATTATTCACAGTGGTTGTTTTATTAATTACTAACTCCCCGTTTGGATGTACAATACAATATATAAAATTTGATTTATTGGTGATAAATAAAAAAATTAATTTATTTTCAATTAATCATGGTAATCAGGGTCAATTTTAACATTTTAGAGGAATTAGACGAAACAAAACTTATTGACATAATTAAAAATATTTAACCTTGATATCAAGATAAACTTACATCTATCCCCTACACCTAAGCCTACTCCTAGCTAGGCCGTCCTAAACCTATGCCTACATCTAGGCCCACTTGCTACTATTATCATGACTTTCTATCCATAAAAGAGAAACCAATCTTCTCCATAAAGTAACTTAACTCCATACAACAAAGCTCCCATTCTCCTCCATCTTAAGAACTGATTTAAGCATCGGAGAGGCTTTGCCGGAACCCCGGCCAAGCCTTGTTTTGTAGGTACTCGACGGGAATCTCAAAGGACCACGAATGATCTTGAAGAACCCGAAAACCCCAGGAAGAACCAAGTTGGTTCTAGATGCCATTTGGGTATCAAATTGGTGCGGTGTTATTTACAAAAATTACGTGGAAAAAACCCCATTTCTTTTTCTAGTTGAATTCAATTTCAGGTTCACGAAGGGAGCTATAAAATTTATCGTGGAAGAAGGAAAACGAAGCCCTCCTCTCCATAGGCTAAAACAAGCATCCGGCCACCTCTAAGATGGAAGGCAAGACACTCCTTTCTCGCTAGCATTCCTCCCTCACGGAAGGCGAGATATTCCTCCCTCTTCGATGACCGAAACAAGCATCTGGCCACCTCCAAGGCGGAAGGCGAGGCACTCCTCCTTTCTCAATGGCATTCCTCCCTTCCCGATGGACCTCCCTGACGGAAGGCGAGATATTCCTCCCTCCCCAACGGTCGAAGCTAGCACCCGGCCACCACCAAGGAGGAAGGTGAGGCATTCCCTCCTTCTTGATGGCATTCTTCCCTTCCCGATGGACCTCCCTAACGGAAGGCGAGACATTCCTCCCTCCTCGACGGTCCTCCAAGATGGAAGGCGAGATATTATTCTCCAGAGATTGAAGCAAACATTCACTGCCACTCAAGCCCGTAGGCCACGATCCCTAGTGATCCCCTCAGTCTTATGCTCGCAGGCTGTGATCCCTAGTGGTCCCCTTAGCGCTCTTATGCCCACAGATCACGATCCCTAGTGGTCCCCTCGATTATGCTTTGAAATTAAAGCAAGTCACAGCCCGCAGGCCGCGACCCCTAGTGATCCCCTCGACGCTCTTATGCCTGTAGGCCGCGATCCCTGGTGGTCCCCTCGGCGCTCTTATGCTTTGAAATTAAAGCATCACAGCCCACAGGCTGAGATCCCCAGTGATCCCCTCGACACAGTTATCAGGCACTATCATATATTAAACTCGCACGTGCACAGTGTAAAATCACGACCTCAACAAATAAAATGACTCCATTAGCGATATGGATGTGAACGTCACCAGCTTCGACCCTAAAAAGCCTTAATGATCGAAGGGGGGAGACTCTTGATATCAAGATAAGCCTACATCTATCCCCTACACCTAAGCCTACTCCTAGCTAGGCCGTCCTAGCCTATGCCTACATCTAGGCCCACTTGCAACCATCATCATGACTTTCTATCTATAAAAGAGAAACCAATCTTCTCCATAAGGTAACTTAACTCCATACAACAAAGCTCTCATTCTCCTCAATCTTAAGAACTGACTTAAGCATTGAAGAGGCTTTGCCGGAACCCCAGCCAAGCCTTGTTTTGTAGGTACTCAACGAGAATCTCAACGGAGCACGAAGGATCTCGAAGAACCCGAAGACCCCATGAAGAACGAAGTTGGTTCTAGATTCCATTTAGGTATCAAATAGGTGTGGTGCTATTTACAAAAATTATGTGGAATTTGTCTAGTTGAATTCAATTTCAGGTTTACGAAGGGAGCTATAAAATTTATCATGGAAGAAGGAAAACGAAGCCCTCCTCTCCATAGGCCAAAACAAGCATCCGGTCACCTCCAAAACGGAAGGTGAGACACTTTCTCGATGGCATTCCTCCCTTCTCGATGGACCTCCCTGACGGAAGGCAAGATATTCCTCCCTCTTCAATAACCGAAGCAAGCATCCGGCCACCACCAAGGCGGAAGGCGAGGCACTCCTCCTTTCTCAATGGCATTCCTCCCTTCTCGATGGATTTCCCTGATGGAAGGTGAGACATTCCGCCCTCCCCGACAGCTGAAGCGAGCACCCTGCCACCTACAAGGCGGAAGGCGAGGCATTCCTCCCTTCTTGATGGCATTCTTCCCTTCTCGATGGACCTCCCTAATGGAAGGCGAGACATTCCTCCCTCCTCGACAGTCCTCCAAGATGGAAGGTGAGATATTATTCCCCAGAGATCGAGGCAAACATTCACCGCCACTCAAGCTCGCAGGTCGCAATCCCTAGTGATCCCCTCGGTGCTCTTATGCCCGCAGGCCGTGATCCCGAGTGGTCCCCTCGGCACTCTTATGCCCGTAGGCCGCGATCCCTAGTGATCCCCTTGGCGCTCTTATGCTTTGAAATCAAAGCAAGTCATAGCCCGCAAGCCACGACCCCTAGTGATCCCCTCGACGCTCTTATGCCCGCAGGCCACGATCACTGGTGGTCCCCTCGGTGCTCTTATGCTTTGAAATTAAAGCATCACAGCCCACGGGCCGCGATCCCCAGTGATTTCCTCAACACAGTTGTCAAGCACTATCATGTATTGAACTCGCATAGCGTAAAATCACAACCTCAACAAACAAAATGACTCCATTGGCAATATGGATGTGAACTTCACCAGCTTCAGTCCTAAAGAGCCTCAATGACCGAAGGGGGGGACTCCTGATATCAAGATAAGCCTACATCTATCCCCTACACCTAGGGATGGCAACGGATCCTGGACCCGATCCGGATCAATGAATCCGGATCCGTTTTTTAGGGTCTGGATCTTAATTTTATAGATCAGTCGGATCCGGGTCCAGGAAAACGGGTACGGATCCGGGTCCGGATTTACAATGAAACCCGTATCCGTAATTAAAGATTAGTTGTACTTTTTTATTTATTATTTACCCTGAAAATATTGGATAATTAATATTATTTGAGATCCATGTAAATCCAATTGCATGAACATAATTAAATGAGCATGTAAATTATTTAAAATAAGGTGAAATGTACAAGTATGAAAGCTGAAACTAAGAATTTGATATTAATTACATGGACCTGTTTATGGACCTGGATCCGTGGGATTCGTTGGATCTGGATCCTAAAATTATGGATCCGACGGATCCGGGTCCAATATATTCAAACAGATCCGGACCGGGTCCAAGTTGGACCCGGTCCGGATCCTGCCCATTGCCATCCCTACCTACACCTAAATCTACTCCTAGCTAGGCCGCCCTAAGCCTATGCCTACATCTAGGCCCACTTATCATCACGACTTTCTATCTATAAAAGATAAACCAATTTTCTCCATAAGGTAACTTAACTCCAGACAACAAAACTCTCATTCTCCTCCATCTTAAGAACTGACTTAAGGATCAGAGGAGTTTTGCCGGAACCCCGGTCAAGCCTTGTTTTGTACACTCGATGGGAATCTCAACGGAGCACGAAGGATCTCGAAGAACCCGAAGATTCCATGATGAACGAAGTTGGTTCTAGATACCATTTGGGTATCAAACCTAAAATTGAAATATATTATTATAAATATAAAATAAAAAATACTTTTTAAACTTTTCATTTTAAACTAATAATTTGACTTATTTATATTGAATAAATTCATAGAAATTTTAAACTCTTATATATACATAATAAAAAAAATTAAACCAAATTTGAACATAGGTCCTGTATCGTCGCACTTCTTGCCTACTGTCCGGAGTGACCCAGATGGTAGTTAAAAATATTAAAAAAATATATAAATAAATATGAGATGAATAATGTATTGTTTTCTAATTTGTGATTGAATTTATAATTGCAGATCCTGTTTTATTTTATTTTTGTAAAGTTGCCTATCATATGTCGCATCAAATTCAAGATCTTTGTTTCTTCGTTGATCACATAAGATCCAAAAACTTTAGTCGAAATATTTTTGATTATTTTTGTTAGATTTCAAAAATTATCCTTTAATGCATAAGAACCGACAAATATCATGTTAATTGTAACGGTTAATTAGATGGTGTGGATAGGGATGTCAACGGGTCGGGTTCGGTGCGGGTAGTACAACCCCCATTCCGCACCCATTCCTTTTCGGGTGCGGGTTCGAGGATTCCCTATTTAGTGTTTAGGGGATTTTTCTACACACATTCCGCACCTACGCGGGTATCTACGGGTATCGGGTAATTCTCGCTCAACAATAAAATTTCAAGTAATGAAATTTAATAAATACAAACATCGTTCATTTTCATATTAAAATGGTAAACCGTAACTAGTGAAAAAATATCCTTTAAAATAATATTTCAAGCACTCACTAACTAGGGAATAAAAATAACATATAGTTGATATTTTTCTTATACACACACACACATATACATATACATATATACATATACATATATACATATACATACATATATATACATACATATATAATACCGGATATTTTCATGGGGATCTATATGGGGGCTAGACCTGGGCATGGTTCGGGCCGGGTTCGGGCCGGGCCTTATCAGGCCTAGCTAAATAATGAATAGCCCAAGCCCGGCCCAAACCCATGAAAAAATACATCGGGTTCGGGTCGGGCCGGGCCTTTAATAAAACAATCAAAACCAAGCCCGGCCCGCGGGCCTAACTATTAATTGTTTCAGCTAAAAAAAATTAAAATTTATTACTAAAAAATAATTGTGAAAAAATAATTCCAAATATATTTGTAGTATAAGTCATAAAATTGAGTTTAAATGTTAAACTTTAGCAAAAAAAAATATGAAAATTTTCAACCATATAATTTTTTTTACTTTAAATGTATATAATAAATATATATTTTTAACATAATAATTATTATTTAGGGCCGGACTTGGGTTTTATTATTAAAACCAAGCCCGGCATATATTTTACTCGGGCCGCTTCGGGTTCGGGCCGGGTCGGGCCTCTTCGGGGTCGAGCCTAATCACCAATCACCTTAGCCAAGCCCATCCCATAAAGAGCGGGCATGGACGGGTTCCGCGGGTCAACGGGCTCGTGCCCAGGTCTAATTGGGACTCTCTCTTCTGCCTTTTTTTCTGTTACTTTCAGCTCTCCCTCAGCTCCTCAAACAGGTTAGGGTCTATTATTTTTTATTTCATGTAAATATAATATCTATTGCTGGGAAAATGAAATTTCAAATTGGAGCGAATGAGATGCATTAGTGAAGATTGAAAAGATCAGTGTTGTGGACTCATTTATTTGTTCTTTCTGTGATTCCATTGTGGATTTCTGCTTTTCATTTTCTCGGTGCATTCTGTAGTCTGTTTTATTTATTTTTGTCCAACTTTTGCTTTCAGTTTCTATTCAAGTCTCTTGTAATACTTCTGTGCTATGTACATTTATCAAAATTTACTAATTAATGATGTTTCTGGTCCTTCAACTTTTCAACTTGGACTTTTAAAAACAACCTAAAGTCAAAAGTAGGTGATAAACGCTCCTAGTTTTAGTTTTAGTTTGCCATAAACCAGTCGTTAACCATCTGCTTTGGCTGCTGGCCTGTCATTGCTGAGCATTTCGTTTGTTGGGTTTATTGGTTTGAGATTTCGAAGTTTTCTATCATTTATTCATATTGCAAGT
>CATIWQ010685931.1:0-35168 GCA_949673415.1 Euphorbia schlechtendalii
AGATATTTCATGAATCAATTGTTTTTTACTTACTTTTGCACATTTTATAATGTTTTTATCTTATGGTTGCGTTAGAAAAAACGAGCATAAAATGGACAAAGTAAAAGAAAATTGAATGTCAAAATATCACAAGTAATAGTGGTTTTGTTATAAATGTACATATCGGTAAATTTTAATAAAACAACAACCTAGTAACATATAAAGGAACCTAACAATATAATAAAAGTAAAGTATAAAAATGTACTAATGTGAAAATGTAAAACATATGGAGGTATAAATTAGTTTTTTAAAATCCAGGAAGGTACTAGTGTATTATGTTTAACTTGAGGGATGTTATAATTATTTATCCAAAAGATAAAGTCATAAACTAACCACGTAAGGGTAGTAAAAGAAAAGAACAACAAAGAATAAATATAAGCATTATAAGATCCTCGTCAAGCAACCTAAAACATGAACCTGCATAGTTGCAGATCCACAAAATTAACAGAAGATAATTAGAAACTCTTGTCACCAAATATTATATAAAGAAATCGTTAAACAAACACTATTATATGTAGTTTTATGCTGAAATAACATTATAGAGCGAAGATAAACTGTTTTTTAACAAAGAGATGGAGTTGATAGGGAGTAAAATGAGAAATCTTAGTAGATTTAGGTACATCTAAACAAAAAATATTCAAAACTTTCAAGTTGAAGGAGAGAAAATTATAAGCAAATGTGCACACAAGAAACTAAAATGAAAGAATTGAAATGTTAGGGGGGAGAAGAAAGTTAAAATTTTCTCCCTCCCAATTAGATTATATTTTTTTCAGGTTGATGGCATAGAGAAGGAAAGAATTTATACAATGATATCTGATTAATGATGCGGCTTTTGGTCTCAGCATTGAGACGTTGACATGTGTGTTAGTGAGTTTCAAAAATTAAAACACAACTTGTCACAATTCTAATGCTGAGACTAAAAACCGCACCATTCAGTGTAAAATCATTCAAGAGAAAAGGAGGAGGGAGAAGTCGTAATTGGTATCCTTTACCTAAATTACAAAAGAAATAAAAATAAATTGATTGGTGCTGTTAATTAACTTGTTAATTACCCGTAATGTTAGCATTACAGTAAAGTGGTTATTTTATTTTCATAATTTAATTATAAATTGTATTTACCATTTTTTTAAAGTAAAGAACACATTCCATTAATAACATCAGGGATAATTACGACTCTAATCAAACATGGATGAACATGAAGTCAAATCCTCTACGAGTCAAAGAATCAGTTGCTCTATCTAACAGTTGTGCAATATGATTCGCATACTAAAACACATAGACTAGTCTAACAAAGCTAAAATTAATTTAATGGGGATAAAACATGAGACAAAACACATCACATAACTTAAACATGCAAAACTTGCTTTTCGCAAGACAAACATGTCATTGGACAAGACTTATTCAAAAAATAAAAGATCGTTGGAAACTATATTTACCTCACCTTTCAACTAACGATTTTGTAAGTCCATAACCATAAGAAATCTTGCTTGCATCATAACATCAAATCAACCACTATTGCAGATCTGAAACGATCTTGTTGAAAGATCTGAATTTCTATTGTGAAAGATTATTAAAATATCATGTCTGAAGGCGGATGAAGTTTAACCCAGTTATAAAACTTTGAAGATTGAGCTATGTAGCAACGAATTCATGTTTGAGAAATTGATTGTGTTGTGGACGATAAAAGAGTAGTAGATGTAGATTATTATCACAAAAATACTAAAACTAAAAAATAAAGAAAAACAATATAAGAAAGCAAAGGGTAGTACGGAGAAAAAACTTTGTTAGACTTTTTCCCTCTCCCAACAAATAAACTTACAAGCGGAGAAGACAAAAGAGTCTTTGAAAATTAAGTTATTTTTCTAGGAGATTAATCACTACAAAACCATATGTATTGGAGCATCTTTAGTATATAGTATTCTATCAATTGTCTTGACACATAAATAGAAATATTCAACCAACTAAAAAATAACTCTAAATTAGATCTTTTATTTTCTGTTTCCAACATGACATGACACAATAAATTTACACAATGTCTGTTTGATATAGACAATTAAATAGAAATTTGAGTAATTAATCTAATATTATTTTATTGATGAGGGAGATTATTTAGCTAATATTTCAATTTTTGGGTTATAATTTATTTTTAAAAATTCAATAGAATATCAAATAGACAATCTAGTGTGGTTGCTTTTTGAAATGTATTGTTTATTTTACATCTCACCAATGTTATATTCTATTACATGTCACATAATTCGGAAACCTATAATCTACTAAAATTGCTCTTAATACCGATATTAATTATTATTTATTTATTAGTTTAATAATTTTTAAATAGAAATAGATTTTTGATATTGCATTCTAAGAGATTACACACCTAACAGTTTTTTTATTGTACAAGAAAAGTTTATCTCCGAAAATGGTAAATTGATTCCTATGAGAAATAAAGAACCTACTTCTTAACAAAGAAAATAGGATAAACTTAAAAAACATGTAATGTGATTTGACTGTTTTGCAAAAAAAACTTTGTAAATATTTTTTTCAAAATGGTGCTTGTGGAGTAAAAACATGATTTTCAATTTGAAATTACATTATAAAAAAAGTTAATTTTGTTCTAATAAATTGAAATTTTGTAGCATAGTTAATAATAAAACAATACAACTTCCTGATAAATTTTGGAATTTTATGAGAAGCACAAATATTTTTTCAATTAAAACATGATGGTAACTTTTAAAAATCATAATAAAATGAATAATTTTCGAAAATTACTCAAATTTTTATGAATAATTCTTAAATAATATGGTTAGACTATAGAAATGTTAAATTTATTGAAATACTTTCGGGAACAATACTATTTTTAATGCAAAAAATATTTTTTTTCTTGGTTTATAAGTTTTTGAAACCACAGACACTTTTGCAAAAATAAATTCCACGAAAATTTTTTTGCAAAACAGTCAAAGCATAAGGCATGTTTTTTAAGTTTACACAAGAAAATAAAAGGTTGCCAAAAAAACAAGGACTATAAAAAGAATATAACTCGTTTTGAAGAATTTACCAAATTTTTTTTTACCAACTAGTTAAATCCGTTTCATTTGTTGTCATTTTAATCTAATTTAACCACCAAGCATGTGAGTAGAAAATGAGAGAAAAAGGTACATGTTGTAGAGATTTCATGGGCCGGAAGAGTGTGGGCTCGTTAGTTTGAGTGAGCAGACAAGTGAGATTGAGCACATCTAACACAAAATCAATGAGCTTGTGTTAATGTCTAATCTGCTTCACTTATATGCTACTCCTTATTCATGTTTATTACTGATGTGGGATAACTCAACATCTCTAACACTCCCCTCAAGTGCAACTAGTTCTGGACCAGCTGCCACTTACCAGACATTCCTTGGCCTATCTCTTCGAATGCTCAAGATCATCAACAGGTTTAGTCTTTCCATCAACCCAAACTCCACCAGGACTTTTAACACGAACCTAGGATCTCGGATGTCAAGCCTTCTTCTTTCTCTAATACCATGTAGAGAATTCATGAGCTGGGAGAGTGTTGGGCTCGTTAGCTTGAGTGAGCATACAACTGGGGTTGAGCTCATCTAACACAAAACCAATTGGCTTGTGTCAAGGCCCAATCTACTCCACTTATATGCTACTCATTATTCATGTTTATTATCGATATGAGATAATCCCAACATCTCCAACATATCTATGTGAGATTTTACAACTCTCATGTGTTTTTAGTTTTTAACATCAAAAGATAATTTTTTAGTAATTTGTTTAGATCAATTTTAATTATTTCATAATCAAAAGTCAAAGATTGGCTTAAGAGAGTGATCTTTACGCTTCAATCTTCAGAAATGATCTCCTCCTAATCTTGTTGGATATAGAAATTGTAAAGCAGAAACATGGTAGAGTGACTAGTCGTGTGACCGGCGTAGTTAGGGGTGTGCAGAACCAAATTGAAATTGAAAACCAAATCGAAACTAAATAAAAAAAAGGCCGAACTAAACTAAATTGAATGCATTTTGGTTTGATTTTGGTTTTTAAAATTATAATATTTCAGTTTTTGTAATAAAAACCGAAGTAAAACCGAATCGAACCTAATATATAACTTATAATTATATACATTTTCGATCTATATATACACAAATAAATGTTAACGCTATATTACTTCTTATTTTTCACGTCTTCTTTTTATCAATGTCACACTCTCTTTTTTAATTATCCAATCATCATTATTTGGTTTTCATTTGGTTTTGTATTTATAATTGAAAGATAGTAATATTATTTCATTTTGTGTTATTGATTTTTTGTTTTGTTTTTATTAGAATTTACAAGATATGATTGAAATATCAAATTAATATAATACATACCAAGTTCAACCATTTCATTACTCTTTGAAAAAATAAAACTATCAATAGAAAAAATATCAAATTCATCTCATATTAAAATAACAACATTTGAATGTCGCTCTTATAATTCTATACCGCAAATATGAATAATAAATTATTTGTATATCATCGATTTTAAGAAATTCGGTTATAATCGAACCGAACTGAAACCAAATCGATTTTTTTCATTTTAGTTTAAATCAAATAGAACATACTTCAGTTCGGTTTTGGTTATTATTTTTCACAAGCATTTCGGTTTGGGTTTTAAGTCGAATCGGGTTTTGCTTACCCCTAATCGTAGCCTCTCTGATACTTAAGTTAACGATGAAATTAAGAGATGAGACATTGTATGTAGTGAACTAGAATTGTGTACCCTTGAGGGTAGTGAGGATCCCTTAATATAGGGATTAGATCACTCCTAACCAGGATATAAGTGACTCTCTGTATTAGAAAAAGATTCCTCTATAAGATCAGACTTTCGTAATAGGTGGTGAAATCATAATTAGACTCGTATATTTCTTGTTTGGTTAAACGGGTTCATTGATGTGGCATGCAAGCCAAGTTCTGCCAGACAACCTCTCCTACCTGGCATCACCAAATGACCACTCCAAGTACGGAGGCATATCCTACATGCGCCTAGAGATTAAGTACTTGTTTATGAAAAAGTACTAACAATAACAAACAATTGTATCATCAAACCAGCCATTAAAAATTATTAACCACAACTATCAACAATGACAATTACACCAAACTAGCCATTACCCTTGTAATTATCCGTGTAATTAAAATTTCTAGTATATATCTCTAAGTGCAAAGCATTTTATAAATAGATTTAAAATTGAGTTACACAAACCAATTAAAATTACTTAATTATATAATTAACATGGAAGCACCTAACGAAAGTTTTATTTTCGGATTGATTCTTGATTTGGGAAATTTACCAAACCTACTTTTAATTTAACAAAAAAACCACAGATAATAATTTAACTTAAAATTTGAAGTATACAAATTATTGCTAGATACCGTCCATCATATAGATCATACAATGGACATCATGAAACTATATCTCAAGTCATGCTCAAATATGTTTAAATGATTTCCCTTAATGTAACATTAGATATACCTCTTGTCCTAGTCTTACTATCCATCTTTGAGTAGTCATATTTATAACTAAATTACTGATGTATCTACGTAATACATACATATATCATCTTAATCGAATTTTTCTCGTCTTCAGCACAAATCAACACTAATAGTTAGATTTAGGATCAAAGCCCAAATATTTTATATTGCAGAATTATATTTAGTAAATACTCACTTTTAACTTTAAAATTTCAGCACACTAATTAATCTTTTTTATTTGATTCATACCTCACCTAGGGATGGTAATAGGGATGGTAACAGATCCTGGACCCGGTCCGGATCCGTGGATCCGGATCCCTTTTTTAGGGTCTGGATCTTAATTTTATATATCCGTCGGATCCGGGTCTAGGAAAAACGGATACGAATCCGGGTCCGGATTTTACAATGAAACCCCAGATCCGTAATTAAAGATTAATTGTACTTTTTTACTTATTATTTACCCGAAAATATTGGATAATTAATATTATTTGAGATCCACGTAAATCCAATTACATGAACATAATTAAATGAACATGTAAACTATTTAAAATATGGTGAAATGTATAGGTATGGAAGCTGAAACTAAGAATTTGATATTAATTACATGAACCCGGATCCGTGGGATCTGGATCTAGATCCCAAAATTATGGATCAAACGGATCCGGGTAGAATGCGGGTCCAATATATTTAAACGGATCTGGACCGGGGTTCAAGTTGGATTCGATCCGTTGCCATTCACTTTAAAACATAATTCTAATCAAATCACGGGCTTTTGTAGATTGAGCTATAAGCCCGAAGTCGTGACAAAAACAATAACAAATGGGCTTTTCATATTTCTACGGGTTAAATTCCGGTTTTATCGAAACAAGAAAAATGGGGGGAAAATTGTTAAAGAACCAAATCGCGCGTTTTCTGATTTCTGATCTATCCCTTCTCTTTCATCTCTCTACTGAACCCTAACTAGGTAAATTGTAACTCTAACAACCTTCTTTCCATATGCTCACTCCTAATTATCAGATAAATCTCATATTTTCGATTAGATTGCCTTTCGCGCTGCCGATCAAGGTATAATTTGTGCAAATCTGTCCTTCTTTTAGCTATATTTCGTCCCTAGTTTTTTTGTTGGATTTTTGTGTTTCTTGTTGCCTCCTGAAATTGTTAATTTGACTATTTTCAGGTGATCTGTGTTATCGTTGTGGATCTTTTCAGCAGTTCATCTGTTTAATTTTGCGGGCCATTAAAGTGGTATTGTGCATACACTTTCTGTTATTTTTCTGTAGTATACTTCCAAATTAGAAATTAAGAAAAATCATGTTTTCCATGGAACATTTACAGTTTACAAACTATTCTCTCATCTCTCCGTAGTTAAATTCTTCTTCTTTGTGTGATTTGCCGTCAATATATAAGTCCTTGTGAAATTCTGCTCCTTTTCCCGTCGATTTTTCAGTGATTTCATATAATTGTTTCTTGCTCTTTTTACTAACTCATTCCGACAACAATGTACTATGTTGCCACTCGCCATTAACTCCTAATCTTGTGGTGCCAAGCAGCACCCTTGGCTTGCTATTTTTAAGCAGAGGGCCACCTGAAACCATTCCTCTAGGGTGGATTTCTGGTGGTACCCATGCACTCCCTTCCTTCAACATCTGTCAAAGATGGGTGTTATACTAAAATTTTCATTTTTTTTTTAAATTGATAGGGGAACTGCTAATTTTTTTATTTAATGTATGTACTCCTCAAAGAATTTTCAATAAATATGACAGCTTGGTTTTGAATTAGATCAGCCACATCAAAAAATATGGAAGAGACAAAGCTTTTAAATGGACCAGGCAGCAATTCACACCCTGATAATAGAGGAGATGGTGATATTGAAGTTCGATTTGCAGAATATTGCAAGGTTTGAACTTTTGGTCCCTCTATATATGTGTAATTTTTTAAGTGTTTGTATTTGTTTGGGATTGATTCTTTGAAAAATTACTGTCTCACTTGGGTTTTGCTTGAACTTTTTTAAATAACTGTGTCAGGATGGATTGCATGTGGATGATGACACATGTAAAGAAGTTGTGGAGCTTTTCAAAGCAACAAAACACCTTCTTTTGGCAAACACATCAGCTATTGGGACTGGAGCTGTATAACTATATCTACTTTCGTTTTTTACGTAACTGTTTGTTTTTTGTATTTATATGTGGGAAAAATTCACTAGATTTATTATTTTTTTCATAGCTTGAAGAAGCCGAGAGGTTTTGGTTTGCATTTGTTTTGTTCTCCTTTTTAAAGCTAAGCCAAAAGAATAGAGACATTGTGCGACAAAGATCTGATGATCATGGACTTACCTTTTGCCAAATATTGAAAGTTGCCAAATTGAAGTAAGTTTCCCCCGCTTTAATTTCCATGCATTTAGGTTGTTTTATTTCTGAATAACTAAAGTTCTTCTATTATCTTTCATATCAATCAGCATTGCGGACTTTTTTAAAGAGCTGCCGCAGTATGTTGTCAAAACTGGTCCAATTCTGAGTGATATGTATGGTGCGGATTGGGATAGCCGACTTGAGGTACATTAACGAAGCAGATAATGATGATTGTATTTTATGTTGTTTTATTCAAGGCTTCCTTTTATACATAGGTGTTTAGGATATTCTTCATGAATTAGTTTTCTGATTTGATCTAACAGGCAAAGGAGTTGCAAGTCAATTTTGAGCACCTTAGCAATTTAAGCAGGTACACAATGTTTAACTTCTTTTCTGATCAGTAATTTAATATTTTTGTAAAAAAATATTTGTTGGTTTTCTATGATGGAGATATTTTAAAATGATAGGCAATTAAGTTGTAGTGAGGTAGCCAAATAACACTAATTATGGAATTTCGCATGGTGAATATGTATGCTTCTTAGTTATTCCGTTGCGAACCATTGTCATTTTCTTACCTTTTGAATCCTAAAAACCATTTTTTTTATATTTGATAGTTCATGTTCTGTTCAGTCTACATTTACTTATCTGGATCTGTGTTTTATTTTTATATATCTTATATAATTAACTTTTCTTTTGTTACTATATGTTACAAGGCACTATAAACGTGCATATCAGGAGCTTTTCTTGTCAATTGATCCAAATAGTGATGAGCAGTCAGCAGTTCCTGGTACAGCATACATATCAAACTATTATCGTTTTGGATGGCTCCTGTTTTTGGCACTCCGTGTACATGCAATTGGCAGATTTAAAGATTTGGTGCCTTGTATACATGGCTTGGTGTCTGTGCTGGTGAGTGAAAACCATCCTTTCTAATAATTATTGACTCTCGAATGGTGTTCTTTCATGGAGTCATATTCATTTAATATCCTATATACTTGACACATTATATGCCTAAGAATTTTATTGTCTAGCCAAATGTTCCTATTTAAGAATTTTATATTACAAGACCGTTTTGTTTGAGAAGAGATGACTTGGCCTTGACTTTCAGTTGAATTCTACAGGCAATTTTGATTATTCATGTTCCATCCCGCTTCAGAAATTTCAACATGAATGATCAGCGATTTGGTAATGATCTTTCTTATTGCATTTTTGGTTAAAATTACTTCAATGATTATGCAACAACCTTTGGAATTATTAGCAGTTCAATTCATCTTTATATGGCTCAGTCAGGAACGGTGATAAGGGTGTTGACTTACTGGCATCACTTTGCAACCAATATGAAATTCAAGAAGATGAGCTGAGAAAAATAATGGATAAGACCAATAACATGATTGTAGAAATCTTAAAGAAAGAACCTCAATTGGCTTCTGAATGTAAAAATGAAAATCTGGAGAATATAGATAAAGGTATGTCAAAATCTTTCCTGTATGCGTATCGGTGGATTTTTTCATTTTCTTTTGTTTTCAACATGTTCTTATTTTCTGTTTCTTCGGTTATCTTTGATTCAGATGGTTTAATTTATTACGACTCTTTGTTGGAGGAAGAATCAATGAAATCCAGTTTGGATATTTTAGAGAAAGATTATGAGGATGCAATTAGTTGTACGGGTGAACTGGATGAGAGGGTATTTATCAATGAGGAAGATAGTTTACTTGGTTCAGGAAGCCTATCTGGAGATGACATAACTTTAACAGGAACCAAGGTAAACTTCATTCCAGCAACATGTTACGGTATTGAGATACGATATGTTGTCAAAGGTATCATTTTTTATTAGAACTCTGAATATATTTATTCTTCTATCCAGAGAAAATTAGATCTTATGTCTTCTCCTGCAAAGACTATTTCAAGTCCTTTCTCTCCTACAAAGACAATTTCAAGTCCACTATCTCCTTTCCGTTCCCCTGCATCCCGTGCAAATGGCATCCTTGGTGGACTGTATTCTAAAGTGGCTGCTACCCCTGTAACCACAGCAATGACTACTGCAAAGTGGCTCCGAACTGTTATCTCTCCACTTCCATCAAAACCGTCATCACAACTTGAACGGTTCCTCACATCATGTGATAGGGATGTTACTAATGATATCATGCATAGAGCACGGATAATATTGGAGGCTATATTTCCAAGTAGTGCTTTGGGAGAGCATTGTGTGACGGGAAGTCTGCAGAACACAAATCTGATGGAAAATATATGGGCAGAACAACGAAGATTGGAGGCATTAAAGTTATATTATAGAGTTTTAGAAGCTATGTGCACAGCAGAGTCACAAGTACTGCATAATACTAATCTGACCTCTTTATTAACTAATGAAAGGTTCCACAGATGTATGCTATCTTGTTCAGCTGAACTGGTTCTTGCGACCCATAAGACTGTCACGATGCTGTTTCCTGCAGTTTTGGATCGAACAGGAATTACAGCTTTTGATCTGAGCAAGGTGATCGAGAGTTTTATTAGACATGAGGATTCTCTCCCAAGGGAATTGAGGCGGCATTTAAATTCATTGGAAGAACGACTTTTAGAAAGCATGGTATGGGAAAAGGGGTCGTCCATGTATAATTCTTTGACTGTTGCAAGACCATCACTTTCCTCCGAAATAAATAATTTTGGGCTATTAGCTGAACCAATGCCATCACTGGATGCAATTGCCATGCGCATGAATTTTTCGTCTGCGAGCTTGCCACCTTTGCCATCTTTTCAAAAGCATGATTTATCTCCAGGTATCACTTTACTTTAAACAGAAACAATTCTTAAGTCGGTGAGGTTGGTTATCTGAATTATTTATGTTTATGTTTCTAGAAATGCATTTAATTGTGTTTTGGTTCTTGAATCATTCTCCAGGTAAGAACGTGGATGTTAGGTCTCCAAAAAGGCCATGTCCAGATTATAGGAGTGTTTTAGTGGAGCGTAATTCCTTCACATCACCAGTGAAGGACCGCCATCTGGCCCTGAGTCATCTTAAATCAAAGCTACCTCCACCTCCTCTGCAGTCTGCATTTGCCAGGTAATTCTGGTTTACTTGGGGGATGTTACTTATAATATCTTATTTCTATTACTGCTGTTGTTAGCTAATAATGTATCTTTTCTGGATATTTATTTCAGTCCAACTCGTCCAAACCCTGGGGGAGGAGGAGAAACATGCGCCGAAACAGCGATCAGCATATTCTTTAGCAAGGTAGTACTTAAAATCTGCTAATGTCATTGATTATTGCATCACCATCTCCATAAACTACGATGCTAGTGAATATTCCTTGAGTGCTTTTGTATCATAATATCACACTTTTAATTGGTTGTCCATCTCCCTCAACTGGTCATGTAGTGACGTGTTTCTCATTAGTGCACATTCTTAAAGCTTTTGATAAGTTGTCCTTGATTTCGCTTGATTAGTCATATAGTGAAGTGTTTGTCCTTAATTTTCAACCTGGAATTTATGTTGGAGTTTATAAATGATAACAAATCAATAGAGAAATGGATGAGCATTATATAGTGTTTTAAAAATTTAGATGCAGTAATAGAAAGGAAATTAGAAGGAATCTTTCTCTCTCATAAAGGGATATATTTACAAGCCTTGTAAATACAAATATTTGCTGCAATGTGCAATCCTTTGACCTTATAATTGTTAAATGTGATAGCAGCAGCTTAGGAATTTGCTATATATTGCATTTCTTGCTTACTAAGTGTAAAACAAAAATAGCCTGTTAATTACATATTAGCCAAAGAATAGTATATTAAAGGTATATCTCAATTTTAACTTACATTGGTTGTTTCTCTTGGAGCAATTGTTATAGGCACGTGTTTAGCTTGTGAATCTCACTTGCTAAATTTGTGGAATTATTTGCTTGCTATATCATTCACTTTCGAGAATTAAAGGTGCAAACAAGAATGAGGCGTTGATCAGTAGCTCAAGGCGGATCCAGTTATTTAGACCTGTAGTTAACTGAGTTTTCATTTAATTGATTTCTACTAATGTAAAATCATTTTGTAATGTTTCAAAATTTTCTAATGTAATCATTTACTTTCCCTAGATCAATAAGTTAGCTGCTGTCAGAATCAATGGTATGATTGAAAGGTTACAGCAATCTCAACATATAAGGGAGAGTGTCTATCGACTTTTTCAACTGATACTTAGTCAGCGAACTCCTTTGTTCTTTAACCGCCATATTGATCAGATAATCCTTTGCTGTTTTTACGGAGTTGCAAAGGTTGCATTCTTTAACCAGTGAGAATTTATTGAGTGTTATTATATTATAATATCACGCTTCATCATTCTCATTCTGGTGAATTGGCCTGCAGATTTCTAAACTAAACCTAACCTTCAGGGAGATCGTTTGCAACTACAGGAAGCAACCACACTGTAAAACACAAGTATTCCGTAGTGTGTTTGTTGACTGGTCATCATCACGCCAAAGCGGGGTATGTTATGTAATCATTAAGCCCTTTGAGGTCACATTTTGTCGATCCTAACTGTTTGATTGTTGTGATAACAGAGGACAGGCCAGGATCATGTTGACATCATTACTTTTTACAATGAAGTATTTATTCCTTCTGCAAAACCGTTGCTTGTAGAGGTTGCTTCCGCTGGAACAGTTACAAAAACCCCTCAAGTTCCTGAAGTCAACAATAGTAAAGATGGTACCTTTTTGGCGTGTTAGCAGTTCATTTTTTTATTAATGGTAACTCTTGCTGCTGTTCCAAGTTATTATTTGACACGTGCTTTCTGTTTGTGTAAATTAGGTCAATGTCCTGCATCGCCCAAGGTATCTCCTTTTCCAAGTCTTCCTGATATGTCGCCAAAGAAAGTTTCTGCGTCACACAATGTTTATGTCTCTCCATTGCGCACTTCCAAGGTACTTGTTTTCTTCTCAATTGTTTCTCTAGAGTCTTTTTCTCCTTTTCTTCACTAGGGGCTATCTAATTTTCAACCTTTTCCAATTAAAGGGCAGGAGTAAGATTGTGCAAAAATTTGGAGAGTTGATATTGATTGTATTATGATTTTTGAGTGCATGTTATATGAAGTCTTGGTTCTATGATTATTGGTTAGCTTGTCTTTCGACACTGGGTTAGAAATTGAGTTCCTTTTTGCCGCTGCTCTAGTGTGTGACCTTGATTGCATCTCACTTTTTCTGGAGCATTTTTCTAGTAGATGGCATCCTTGTAAAATCAAATACGACAATGTGTTTATCTTTCTGATATTTATTATTATATATTTTGGAAAAAGGTGTTGAGAATTAATTGAATATATCTTAGGTTAAGACTTGAAATTTGAACTAGGCAGTATGATAAACTCTCGGATACTAAGATTTCCTCACATTTTTTGTGTTTTGGTATTGAAAACTTCCGGAAGCCATTATGAAATTTCCAGGCGCTTTTTTTACAAATAATAAAGTTGGAAACTCGTTTCCTGTGGCTGTGGTTTAGAAAATTGTTGCTCGCAAATTAGCCTCCGAATTTTCAGTTACAGCTCTTGCAAACTTAAATTTTCTTCTCCAATAAAAACTCATGATCTACAATTTGCAACATTTTTTGTGTTTTTTATCTGTTTATCATGTTAGTCTTCTATTTTCTACAAGAATAAAGTTATATGACAAACATCGTTTCCCTGGTTTTAGATGGATGCTTTAATATCAAACAGCTCAAAAAGTTATTACGCCTGTGTGGGTGAAAGTACTCATGCATATCAGAGCCCTTCAAAAGACCTAACTGCTATAAACAACCGGCTGAATAGGTATGCTTTATTTCGTCCTTTGCATGCCCAAAGGAGTACCTCTAAATTCTCCCAATTTAAATTGAAAAATCATTCTTTTGTATCCTGTGTTATTCTTCAGTAACCGGAGCGTTAGAGGTGCCCTTAAATTTGACGATGTTGATGTTGGTTTGGTTAGTGATTCAATGGTGGCCAACAGCCTATACCTTCAGAACGGGAGTTGTGCTTCCTCATCAGGTGTGCGTATAAAACCAGAGCAACCTGAGACCTAATTCAGTTGGTTAATTGCCTTTTCGAGTCCTGTAAATTATTCCTCTTCTCAGTTTTCTTCTTCTAGTTGTGTATACTAATAAGAAGTACATGACGTAAGATTTCGGTGAGTTGTAGAATAGGTGTAGCAGCCCAGCCTTTGCGTTGTATCATTGATACTGAACTTGAAAATAATAGTTTCTTTAGCCAGTAAATGCAAGCTTACCTTTTTTGCTGCCTGCTTCTAAGCGGGATTGCTTTTACTGTCGCCTGTCTCAATTTTTATTTGAAGCTGCTGATACGGCGACTTTTAATACCCGTCATTTTTCTACCGCTACTGTCAGAAATTTTGCGTGTTTTAGCCCCTTTTTCAGAGCCCGACACAAGGATTTTTTTTCTTTTGCAAGTTAAGTTATTTCAATGCAAGATGTGTTTAGATTTCTGCTTGAAAACTACCGAGTCGATTTTTTGTTTCATGAAAAGGAAGTACATCCGATGTGTAGTACATTTATATCTAACTATTTCTAATTATGCTTGTATTGAAAATGTGAGCACAACCACATTAGATGTGTCTGTTTGTGTGTGTGTTTGTGTGTGTATATATATATTGGTTGGTTTGTAGAATTTCTGCGTACCCATGATCGAAATTTAACATCAAAATTATACTCAATCTTTGACATGTAAACATTCACATGGTCGGAAATGACAATACGACTTTTTCTTGGTACCATTGGGGTTTCCTCTTGAACACTTCATCAAGGAAGATGTGAAAATTTTTAGAGGTCCACTCCCAGCAACGATTTTACAACCAAGTACATTTTGGTTTGTAGAGATCGATAAAAAAATTAATCAAAATTTATCCCTTTAAGAAATTATACATAGAATTGGGTGTGTGTTTATTCATCTCTCTTATGTGAAGGACATGTGTTCTAAAAATTATATATTACTATCTATTATTTTAAGGATTCGTTTGGTTAGCGGAATGATTATTCCGTGGAATTGGATATAAACAACTGAAAATGGGTGGATTATTTGTCTAGAATTCATCATCACGATTAAATAGCTATTCGTAGCTATCATGTAATTCATGGAATAACTATTCCTTCTCGAGAGGGAGGAATATCTATTTTATGAGTTGTATGATAGCTAGGAAAAACTATTTCATCCTAACGATGGATTCTAGGTAAATACTTCACCTTTTTCCGTTCACTTTTCTCATATTCCACGGAATAGTTATTCCGTCAACCATACGAGCCCTATAGTTTTTGAAATTCATGTACTCAGTGCGGGAGAATGGTGTTAATTACCCGGCTTTCTGTGTAGTGCACATTTGCTTATATGGTCCTTGTGGTATGTTACGCTGTAAAGGGATACAAGATACTATAAATTGCACCATGAGAGCTGATTTTGTCAAGCCAAATTGTTTTGTTGCCGCTATCATTTAGCATTAGCACATTATTCTTGTTTCGATAAGCTCAAATCCAGCTATAACTAATAAATCCTACTTATGCTCTAAATCTGAACCGCTAAAATCACCATGCAAATACTGCTACTCTTTCTTCTCTCCGCCAAATCTGAAAGGTGAAAAGCCATAGCTTTCATAAATGGGTTGCTGTATGAGCTCCCAAGCCAAAAATGACTCCTCCCCTATTGTCCCAGAAGCAAAAAGTCGCCGCCTTTATCCTCCCCCAAATCCAGAACCCATCGGATCTCAGGCAGCCGCAACTCCACCACCAGCAGAAGAAGAAACAGTGAAAGAAGTCCTCTCTGAAAATCCCATTTTCCCCAAGCCAACAGTAATCACTAGTGCTCAACGATCCAGTTGCCAATATCAGATTTTTACCCGCAGAGAAGTGAAAGAAGACGAAAAGCAAAAAACCCCCGAAATTTCTCAGACGTCGGAGATGTACAGCGCCGCCGATTCTCACTCGACGGTGGTCACGGCTACTACTGTGATAGAGGCAAGAGCTGATGAAGTAACTAGCAAGAGGAAAGTAGTCAACAGATGTCCAAGTAATGTACCCAGAAAGCGTCCTTACAATGAGGAAAGAGACGGAGTTTCAAAACCACCGGTGAGAAGAACGCCGCCGGTGAGAAGGGAGTTGACCAGTCGGGGTAGGAGTACGCCACAGCGAGATGTGGGGTGTGGTAAAGTTGGAAGAGATCTTGGAGAGAGGTCTGGAAGGCGGTCAAGGTCGCCGGCGACGAGAACGGTCGCCGGTGGAGGAGTAAAGGGTCGTGGCGTAGGGAGTCCGGCGAAGGCTGTAAGTGGAAAATCCGGTGGGAAATCAAGTGAAGTGAGAGTGAAAAAGAGTGATGGCAAGAAAGAAGAGGAAGGCGAAAACGACAGCGTTTCAGTGCAACAGCAGCAACAAACTGAGTCTTTTGATGACCCTCTTGTGTCACTCGAATGTTTCATTTTTTTGTAAATACTTTTTTTATTCACTAAATTTAACATTTATGTAATTTTTACTTTTTAGATATCTGTTTTGTTAATGTGGGAAAGCTTTGGTTTATAATGTGAAATCTTGATCTTAGTTGTGTTTACGTCCCATGTTATTCGAATTTCATTATTGATTTGATATTCAATTCATTTATGTATATAATTAATAGCGCCTTTTAAGATCATTTTTGCATAGTTTCATGACTAATAAGACACCATAAAACCATGATACAAAACGATAATGGTCGAGTAGGTTTAAAATAACAAATTAATCATAGCACAACTATACCAACATAAACCAAACTATGAGACAAAAATGAACTAAGATTTGTAAGACGAATCTGTATGAGAATAATTTCAATTTATCGAACTCACCTGCCAACTTTTACGTCACATTCTATTGATCCTTGTCTAGTACTCTGTCTGTCAAGACAAATCTTAACTGTACAAATTTTAAAAACATATGCATATAATGCAAAAATATAAAATCATGAGTGATTAAGTAAAAAGTCTATGTTTTCATATTGATGGCGTATAAAAAGAATTCATTAGCCTACACTATACTGAATTTGATGGTCGTGGTATCCTGAGAAATATGCTACTCCAGATTCATTGGATTGAATGATTGACATGTTAATAGAAATCATTTTCAATTATCTAATAGTACAAACCACGTAATTTCGACCACAAAGGGGTTTACTTTACCTAAATAATGTTTAAGATGAAATTATAAATTATAAAATAACATGGAAGGCACTGATATTAGGTATGGGCCAGTTTCTTTTTAAACCCAGTCCAGAAAAATGGACGGTGAGGATTTAATCGACACTTAAACGAGCCCCCTTTCCAAAACCCTAGCTCCTATATATACGTAACATTCCCGAAAGCTCTTGCTCTCAATTTCTGCCTTCGCTGCGCTGATACTAAATCAGACAGTACTGCCTCTCTCTCGATAGCTTTTGCTCTATTTTTCTTCTTTAATTTGTCTTTTGTTTGTGTAAATATTGTATGGATTATGATATTGGTTGTATTTTTGTTGTTTTGGCACAGCAATGAAGGTTGTTGCCGCTTACTTGCTCGCTGTTTTGGGCGGAAAGACTACTCCTTCAGCGGAGGACTTGAAGGATATACTCGGATCTGGTAATTTTTTAATCCAATGTTAATGTATTGTTGTTGTAGCTCATAATCATTGACTGTCAATACTTGATTGAGTTGATTTCTTACTTTGTTTGAAAAAACCTATATCGTGTTATCATCACTTCTGAGAAGTTTAATCACTTGAGTTGCATGCTGGTTTTGTCAATTAATGTTTTTTTGTTCGTGGATTAAATCTTGTGATGGTTTTTGAATCTGTCTGTTCTATTCTGCATATTATCGTAAGAAACAGTCTCTTTAAGTATAGCCTAGGGCATTGTTGGAGGATTAGTTTGTGTTCCTGGTTCATTGTAGTATAAGATCGCTGTCTTGATAAATTGTGTCTTGCAGTTGATTCCTTTTTCAAGATTTCATTTTTATCATGTGGGATTCGTGTTAGTGAGCCAATATCATTCATAGCTAATATTATCTCCGTTAGGAATCTGTTAGTGCTTATCAATTATCACACTAATTTGATTATCAAACCTCTTCCTGCATTCAATGCATCCTTCTAAACTGCCCTTTTTTTACTGTTTTCTCTGTTATATGTTCCTTGCTGATGAATTGTAGCATCATACTGAATTGCTTGCTATGGGTATTGGCCAAGAAAAGTTGTTTCTATTACGAAAATTCATTTAAAGGTTTGATTTTGATTGCAGTTGGAGCTGATGCTGATGACGACCAAATTGAGTTGTTGTTGAGTCAAGTCAAAGGAAAGGATATTACGGAATTGGTTGCTGCTGGAAGGGAGAAATTAGCTTCAGTACCATCAGGTGGTGGTGGTGTTGCAGTTGCCGCCGCGGCACCCCCTGCTGCTGGTGGCGGTGCTGCCCCTGCTGCTGAGGCCAAGAAGGAGGAGAAGGTCGAAGAAAAAGAAGAGTCTGATGATGTAAGTGCAAAACTGCCTTGCTTTATCTGATAATTGATCATTATCTTGTTGTTATTAAGCTCTAATTGTTTCTAATTTGCCTTTGATCATGAATTTTTCTGCAGGATATGGGATTCAGTCTCTTCGATTAGAGTATTTGCCGCAGTTTTCATTGTTTCAAGATGTGTTTTATTTTCTTGTTAGCTCGTTTAGTTGGAAAGTACAAGTTTTTGTCTGTAGTTTGATATGATTTTGGAATTTGGATGTTATTGAATTTTGGATTAGACAACGGAGATGGAGATCTACAATTATAATTGTCCATTTGAAGTTCTAAACAAAGCAGAAGTGAGTGGTTGATGCTTATGAATTTGTGTTAGTGTTGATCTGTTTGATTCATAAATATGGTAGTTCCTATTCAGTTTTCAATCAAGATGCTCTATTATTTTACAATTATTATACAATGCAAACAAGTTGTTTAGTCCAATTCGTTTAGAAGCTTTTGGATTTTGGAATCATTTGTTTTCATCAATGGGGTATTTTTTTATTCAACTATGATTCAATTAAGTTAGTTTAGTTCAGTTTAGTTATGTGTAGTTATAAATTTACATTAAAATATATTTTGTTCAGTTAAATATAGTTTAATTCAGTTTTCAAAAGTTAAAAGAGAGATGGTCTAATTCAATTTCGTAACTGATTTTTCAATCGGGTTAAGTTCCGGTCGTGGTTTGGTATATGTATTCCTATCGCATCATTTTGAATGTTCTAAATTTTGTAAGTTGTGGAACTGTACGCATTTATCAAGTTTAAATATATATATAAAAAGTGATAATTGAATGAATGGATATGCATTTAAATGAAGAATGTTATGGTGTTTATGCAAATGAAAACATATTATAATCTCATGTACAAAGCAATTCAATTTTTATATGAAAATTTTAAGTCACTTCTAATTATTTTCTGAGATTGCCCAAAATTTATATTTATAAATATAATTTTTTTATTTCCTTAAATTTCAAATCCACATTTGATAATTGTAACAACATTGCTTGCCTTTACAAAGTAATTTTAAATTATAATTTGTTTATTGTATTTATTCTACCTTAAACAATGAGTTACTTCCATCTTGAATTTTGAAAGATGATAAATAGTTTCTTGTACTTGTTTAAAACAAATCATTTTACCCCTTCATCGTCACGTGTTAGTTTTTTGTTGGTTTGATTTTTCAATGATATCATTTTTCTGATTTTTTTTACTTCAACTTGAAGCTGACATGTGGCATTGAAGGGGTAAACTGTTGCATATTAAACAAGTTCAGGGGGAACATTTGATACATTTGAAAGTTCAGGATGGTGAGAGCTCATTTTAAACAGGATTATAGATATGCATTAAACATTCTAAAAAAATACCACAATTAGCATATAACACGACTAATAACCGAGTAAGCATACATTCAGAATACAACTATTATATAATATATTTTATTATTTATTTCTATTTAAAACGGTTGCAATGTTCATGAAATATCAAAACATGTTTTCATTAATATGTATATCATTCTATTTGAGAGGAAGCATTCAGAAATAAAAAAACAAAATGTAGAATATATTTATACCTCAAAGTGAAATTAAATTTCCTATACACACCTAACTTATATGTTCTCTATAAGTTAAATTATAGTAATATAAAATAAAATAATATATGAACATGAATACATATAAAATTCATATGTAGGCAGGGGCCCAGAAAAGGCCTAAGAGAGGCCCAGCCTTTGTTTTCATAGTTTGTGTCCATTCTCCAACTAACACAGAGCTTGGAAAGCAGAACTGACGGGTACAAAGTAGGGACGGAACCCAACGAAAATCCAGCACCGGCGGAAACTGTAGCGACTGCTCCACTCACTTCTACTCCATATCTGATTTTCTTTTTGTCCTGTGAAAATTGGTTCAAAATCTCTCCAAAGCGACTCTGACAACTCTCAATCTGAACAGAGAGTAAGTATAATGCATTTGATCCCTCGATTATTAAAGAATTTCATTAATTTTGAACCCAAGATTAGAATTCTAGGGTTTCAAAGCTGACTAATCTTCTTAATTTTTGTGCTTAATTGATGGAAATTGATGTTTGAGATGAAAAGGAATGTCATTGATGTGTTTCCTATCCAATTTGATAATTTCATTGTTGGATATGCTAGATTGGTCATTGATATTATTTATCTGATTTTATACTTCCTTCAATTGCTTTGAGATAAATTTGCCACAATGAGGCTTTTTTGATTTATAAGTTCTTTTCTACTCGAAATACTTGCAAAATTTAAAGTTTACCTTTGAGCATGTGAGTTATTGCCAGCTGCTTCTGTTAGCCATTCCATTTTAATAGATTATGCTTTCTTGTTGGTGTGCTAGTGACTTAGCTTTTGTTTCTCCTACAGAACGAAACAGAACAGTACTAAAGAGCAGAATGCAGAAAATTTCCTCGAAAGCTCTTTCTATTCTTAATACACACAGCTCCCATCTCTCTCATCCCTCAAAAAATTCTCGGTTTATTTTCATTCAAAGCCAACAATACCAGAAAGGTCATGAACCCAACGGCGCAAGCTATTTATCAAATAATCCTCGGAAAGGGTTCGGTGTTGTTTTCCTCAGAAACCAACAATACGGCTTCAAAGATGGAGAAAGCGGCAGTAATACTGATGAATTTTCCAGAGATGTCGAAAAGGTATACAGAATCCTCAGAAATTTTCATTCCAGAGTTCCGAAGTTGGAACTTGCATTGCAGGAATCTGGGGTTGTCATGCGAGCCGGCTTGACTGAACGTGTTCTAAATCGCTGTGGCGATGCTGGTAATTTGGGGTATAGGTTCTATACGTGGGCGTCAAAACAACCAGGTTATAAGCATAGTTACGAGAACTACAAGGCAATGGTAAAGATTTTCAGTAAAATGAGACAATTCGGTGCTGTTTGGGCTTTATTAGAGGAAATGAGGAAAGATAATAGCGTGTTGATAACCAGTGAATTATTTATTGTTATAATGAGACGGTTTGCTTCTGCTAGATTAGTCGAGAAGGCAATTCAAGTCTTAGATGAGATGCCTAAGTATGGTTGCGAGCCTGATGAGTATGTGTTCGGTTGTTTACTAGATGCACTATGTAAAAACAGCACTGTTAAACAAGCTGCATCTCTTTTTGAGGATATGAGAGTGAGATTTACGCCAAATTTGAAGCACTTCACCTCTTTGTTATATGGTTGGTGCAGAGAAGGAAAGTTAATGGAGGCGAAACATGTGTTGGTTCAAATGCGAGAGGCAGGGTTCGAACCAGACGTTGTAGTGTACAATAATCTCTTAAGCGGATACACGATGGCAGGAAAAATGGCGGATGCTTTTGACTTATTAAAGGAAATGAAGAGAAAAAGTTGCGAACCGAATGTCAATTCATACACAATAGTGATTCAGGCACTTTGTGCGAAGGAGAAAATGGACGAGGCAATGAGAGTTTTCGTTGAAATGGAAAGAAGTGGTTGTGAACTAGATGTGATGACTTATACTGCATTAATAAGCGGCTTTTGCAAATGGGGTAAGATTAATCGAGGATATCAGATTCTAGACGATATGATAAAGAAAGGACATCTTCCTAACGAGTTAACGTACTTGCACATAATGCTGGCCCATGAAAAGAAGGAAGAGTTGGAAGAGTGCATTGAATTAATGGAGAAGATGAAAAAAATTGGTTGCGTTCCTGATCCCAATGTCTATAATGTATTGATAAGGCTGTCCTGCAAATTAGGAGAAATAAAAGAAGGGATTCGAGTTTGGAATGAAATGGAAGAAAACGGCTTTAGTCCAGGGCTCGACAGTTATGTCATATTAATGCACGGATTATTAGGGCAAGGATGTTTGGTCGAGGCTAGCGAGTATTTCAAAGAAATGGTAGGGAGAGGCCTTTTATCGACTCCCCAATACGGTATCCTAAAAGACTTGTTGAATTCTCTGCTTCGAGCCGAAAAGCTTGAAATAGCGAAAGATGTTTGGAGCTGTATTATAACTAGAGGATGCGATCTCAATACCGATACTTGGACGATTTGGATCCATGCTTTGTTTTCAAACGGGCATGTGAAAGAGGCTTGTTCGTTTTGTTTGGATATGATGGATGCTGATGTAATGCCAAAGCCGGAAACTTTTGCTAAGCTCATGCGTGGGTTGAGGAAATTATATAACAGACAATTTGCTGCGGAGATCACAGAGAAAGTGAGAAAAATGGCTGCTGAAAGGCAGACGAGTTTTAAAATGTATAAAAGGCGTGGAGAGAGGGATTTGAAAGAGAAGGTCAAGGCAAAAGAAGACCCCAGAAAGAGAAGGGCTCGTAAACGAAGGTGGGGTTCCAGCAATAGGGCCGGGATTTAGTTCTATTACTGCTGTTAATTAGCTAAAGATTACTCGGTGAAACTATTCGCTAGCCACTTAGATTTTGTTGAGGTGGTTTTCTGCATTGCCATGCCGTATTGGAATTATGGTTCTTCTTTGTCAATGTTAGGTAAACTTCTCGCCTCACTTAAGTTATTTTTCCCCAAAATATTTGTGCATTTTCTTTGTATCAGTTCATTTTTTTTTCTTTTTTCTTTACAATTTGACTGGTATTTTCTTTCATGCAATCTTGGAAGTAGTTGAAGCTGGTCTGTTTATACTAACTCAGCATTCTGTATGGTTCGCTAAGAGCTTGTCACTCCTGCAAAATAAAAATTTATTCAGGAATTTATACATGAGGAATATTTTTAGAAATAGATAGAAGAAAAAAGAAAAAAAAAACAGAAACAAGATGAGTGGCTGCATTTTGTTTCTTGCTTATATACAGAATGCTGAATTGCTGTAAAATTGCAGTTTTCATTGGCTTATTATCTCGTTTTACTATCATTTGCACTCATCTAGTTTTTCACCAGGCATAGTTAACTCTTGTAGATGTATTAGAGCATTTCTTGCAGCGATGGAAAATGTTTATTGTTGCGGTTTTTGATTCGAGGAGAAAAAGTACAAATCTTTTTAAAAGTGGCCATTTGGTGTACTATTACTATCTCATTATCAGAAATTCAGAATAGTAAATCGAATCGTGGCATCAATGTATTATTAATATAATTCATGATCTCTCTTCTAAAATCTCGGAATTCATGTTGTTGTACTGCACTACTGTCGTTTCTGTTCTCATTTACTCTTTAGATATGAAATTGTTGCCAATCATTTCCATTTTCTCAAATATAGTATTTGACGGTTTTCAGTTTCGCTCTGTTTTTAGGTGACTTTTCATTCATGTTTGACTTTCAAAGGGAAAATGCACACGGTGACGGAGTGACTGAATCTTAATACTCCTTCAGGAGTTTTTCAACTGTTAAGAAGATACTGATATGTAACAATTGTATTTGCAAAGGTTCTGTAATTTCAGGTAATTCCTCTGAACTTCTGAACTTCTAAACTATTTATTATGTTATTCAAAATTGTATAGAAACAGAGGTAACAACTATATGACCTGACTTTCCGTTGATGCATTAACAACATCGACAAACATTCGTGTTCAATTCAATGAAAGTTAAGATAAAAAATGATGTTCCAGTCTTCGCTGGTACGTAGAATACGTTCAAAAGCTGATAGCTAATTGTTTATATCTGCGAAGCCCTAAACCGAAGTGGAAAGTGCCACGAAGAGTACTTTTTGTTGCTTCCCTCGAGAATTTTTTGTCTCTTCCTACAATAATTCTTTAGCATATTCCTCTCATTACATACTCACAGTAAACTCTATTCTCTACATATTCAAAAACAACTTCTGAATTGACATAGATGAGAAAAAGAACGTCATCGACAAAATTGGCAAAACAATAGTATCGCTCCGGACAAAAAAAAGAAGCTAGAACTGGCATATAGTTGTAGATTAACAAAAACAACCAAAGGATAATGTAAAGGAAAAGAGCAGGACAAGAAAGTTAACAAGTGTAATTTTGGTCTTTTCAATTCAATTCAAAAAGCTTCTACAAGTGTAATTTTGGTTTACTTACAAGTCCAATCACATTATTACATTCCTTTCACTAATCATATTGGTTAGTCTTGTTAATAAAATACTTTCGTAATTCACATTCTATATTAGAATGGTATTTCTGTGTAGAACTATATGTGTACCTCATACATACGTATAAGGTTCTCAAATGGAACAATTTAGCCCCTTTTTTTCATGAATAGTGACTTTATCATATTTGTCTGAATTTATTTACCAATTCGTGGAGCATCACATCACATCACATCACATCACATGGATGATGAATCAAGCCCGGCCTTAGTAAAGAGGCAGACTAAATCTAGGCTTAGGGCCCCAAGATATAAGGGGCCCCATAAATTACAGGGATATTATATTAATCCTAACTAATCAAAGTTTCCACCTCCTACAAACTTGCCCGTTATTTTCTTTATTTTTTTTTTAATGGAAATCAGAATAGTTAATATTATTAATTGACATAATTATGGTAAGTTAAGTTGTTGATTGATTTGCTACAAATTAGCTTCCTTTAGTCCCACCCAATAGAATTAGTTCTCTTTATTCCTATATATGGTTGTACTAACTTGATTATTTGAAAAAATTCTATAGCATTCAATGCTCACAAATTATCATATTAGAAATCTAACATGAATTTTGATTTTGTTCTTAGTTCTACCATCTATTCTCATTTTTTGCAAGAGACCTCTTCAATTTTTCTTAACATTGACTACAAAATTTGGTGATATTCTTCCATTATAGTTTATTTTTTTAAATATTTATTTATTCTTCTATTTCATATTTTCTGTAATGTCTACTAAGAATTATGAATCAAGATACGAAAAAAGAAGAAAGAAGAAAAAAGTAGAAGAATTGGTTCAATCTCAAAAGGGTGCACTTGAAAAATTCTTTAAAAGTGATATGCCTAATTTTTATTGGGAAAAAGGTAGTGTCACAACTTGACTATATGATTTTGATAAATAGTTTTGTATCTCGAAAAGCATGGAAAATTAGTGTCATTTAGTTATAACATTATAATTATATATACTTTTCGCTTAGGGTCTCAAATTTCGTAAGACCGGCTCATGTAGACAGTATGAGATAGCATATGAGCAGTGCCGGCTCTAGTGTTAGACCTATGACATGATTGCTTCGGAGTATGTAGCATTAAAGGGTTGAAAAATAGGAATAATTATTATTACAATTGAAGTTACGAAAATTATTTAATGAACCATAACACAATAGCGTAAATTTAAATTTAATTGTTTTTACTAATTCGGTTTTTTACTTACAATTCTTATACATAATTTTGTATAGTACTCAATTATGTATGTATTAATTATCATACACTATTTTTTAGAATAGCTTAATATATTTTTCTTATATTGTTTTGCGTATTGGTCTTATATGAGTGGAATGTGATGTTCAATTACTTATTAACATGGAGACCAAGAGCACGTGCTTGAGGGTCCATTTTAATTCATTATTTCATTCAACAACTTATAAAACCTTTAGCATTGTTTTGTGTGTTTATACTTGTGTCCGTGAATTAGCAATTATATTTTTTTGCAATAAAATGCATCCCTTAATTAATGTGTTATTTACTTAGTATTGTTACAATACTTCCTTCCTTTATACATCTATAAAATTCAAATGAAAATTTGGAAATTCATTTATTTATGTAATTGCCAATTTTGAAACAACATAGTCTAAAATATTAATAATCAATTTACATGTACAAGGCAATAAACCAATCTTTATAGGAGTGGCAATACAAACATTACAAAACACGAATTTATGAAAATATGTGAAAATGACTACAATATACTATAATTCTTAATATCTATCTATCCATCAATCAATTTAAATTTAGAAGGGGATAAATCAAATTAATCTACGTGTCTCAAAGCAAATTCAAATATTTGCTGACCTCAATTTTTGTAAATAGGTGACAATGACTATAATAAACTATAATTATTACTAAATAGTATCTCTACTAATTACTCAAATGCATTTTCATGAAATGGCTTAAAAAAAAAAACAACAGCCGGCCAAGAGTAGGTGTGGATCGAACTGGAATGTTTACAACAAACTCTTCATCCATGGATGAGCGTCTTACATTTCAAATGCTTCGTTACCATTCTTTTTGAAGAATTAAGAAAATTTAATTTTTGAGGTACCTGAGGCTCGAACCCAGGACCTCTAACTTCTTTCTCTACTTTAGGAGGAAGCTGTGATCACTAGAGCAAGTCTAGTGGTTTCGTTACCATTCTTTATTCTCTCCTTATTGATAAAAGCATACACATTTACACGAGAGGTACAAAGTATTTGGGATAGCGGAACTGGATTTTAATCTTAGTAAAAACCCTCATTGTTTACATATGGAGCTAAAATGTGGTAAATGTACAATGTGTGGGTAATATATAAATTTGTGAATCAATTGTGATTTTAGTTGAGGTCCACATATGATAGATATATTTGTCTTCACATTTAATTTACACGTTTTATTCATAAAGTAGAAATAATTGATGCGAGCAATTATTAAAATGTCGTTTGACATTATTCGAAAAATAAAAATATATAAATTAGGCCTAATGCATTTGGAACCCCCTCAAGTTGTCCCTAAATTCCGGATTCCCTCCTGAATTTTAAAATATTCTCAATGCCCCCCTGAACTTGTCTAAACATTCTCAATGCCCTCTTGAACTTATCTAAAACGTTTTTAATTTCCCCCTGAACTTTGAAATGTTTTCAGTATCCCCTGAACTTGTCTAAACGTTCTCCAACACCCCTCCATCCAACGTTGCAAGTTGCTTTAGTGGACCAACAAACATGAGCGCGTTAATGAAAAAAATTATTTTAAAAAATTAAGAACGTTTAGACAAGTTCAGGAGACATTGAGAACGTTTAAAAAATTATCTTCATCTATTAAATAACCGAATTGAGGGGGTGATGGAGTGCGGTTTAGACAAGTTTATGGGGGAATTGAGAACGTTTAGACAAGTTCAGGGGGGCATTGAGAATATTTCAAAGTTCAGGAGGGAATTGAGAACTTTTAGACAAGTTCAGGGGGGAATTGAGAACTTTTAGATAAGTTTAGGGGGCATTAAGAATACTTCAAAGTTCAGGGGGCATTAAGAATACTTCAAAGTTCAGGGGGGCATTTAGAGTTTAGGGATAACTTGAAGGGGTTCCAAATGGATAAGTTGTATAAATTATGATTCTTTTACCGTCTTTTCATGGAAAAGTACTTGAAAATAAAAGCAAATTTTGCTGTCTATCTTCTCATCCTCTAATCATGGGAATGTCTTACTATCATGGTTGATATTTTAATCTGTAATTAAGCATTCCTCACCACAATATATATAAACAGTTTCGATTTCAATTTCAGTTGCTATACACAACAGAGTCGACCCCATAGCCCCTTCTAGCACGTTTTTATGGTGTTAGGGGTCAGTTTTAAAACCGGTTCCATATATGATTGGCATACATTAACTATTTGATGTACACTACACATAAGTCAAATACTGAACTCAATCACTTAAATCTTATTACTCTTCAAATCCACACTATCTTGAAATAGGTCAACATTCATGTCCGCATGAATATACTCGTACATACATACATACACACATACATATATGTATGTGTATACACACACACACACACATATATATATATATATATACATACACATATATATACACACACACACACATAGATACACACACACACACACACACACACACACACACACACACATATATATATATATATATATATATATGTATGTATGTATGTATATATATATTAATTAAATTATTTTAAACCTTAAACTTTATTTTGGTCCTTAAAATATTTTAACCGTTTCAGTTTTCACATAAGCCTTTAAATATTTTTTATGATCCTAAATATTCATTTAGGGCCTGAAATATATATATTTTTTTACAAGGAGCGCTCCCATTTGAAGATTATCAGACAGTCGAAAATTGTGTGACTCAAGAATAAAAATACCGAAAAGCCGTCATCATCTATCGCGCAAGCTGGTACAAAATCCCGTGCTCACAGCTACCCCTCATGTGATCATTGTTGGTTGTGTAACCAGTATGATCACATGAAATGAAGTAGAGGGATTGAGAATATACTTGACTGGTGCGGCTGGCGACTTCTTTGTCCTTGATCGGTGATGACGTGAGCCTTCTTTTCTAGCACCGTGTCCTCACGGGATTGGCCTTTTCTTCTTCAGAATCCCTTGGTGTTTGTTGTCCCTTGCAGGCGGGTCGACCGTTTCTTTCTACGGTGTCCCTTTAGTAGTTGGTAACTGTTTCCTTCTTTAGCTACTATTCCTTGTGAGTTTGTTAGAATGGTTGGAGATGGGTGCCTGAATCTGTTTTCAAGACGACCTTGATGGAGGGATATCTAACCGTTTCTTTCTTCGGTTGGTGGATGAGACTATTTCTTTCTTCAATCATCGAGATAACTATTTCCTTCTTCGATTGTATTTTGATTTTCCTTAGTAGGATGTTGACTTGTTTCCTTGTGAAAAGTTAAAGAAGAAGTGTAATGTTAATACATTTTATGATGAATAAAAAATTTAAGCATGATGATAAATGAGTTTAATAGAAATTCGGAGATGTCCCGAAGATAGCTCCATTGTTTTAGGAGTTTTTTTTATTGCAATGTTGCAATGCTACTTGAACAAGGCTTAAGAAGGCTTGAATTTGCTTTAGGCTTGAGTGGGCCATCGTCCTTCTTGATGTTTGTAGATTCCTCAAGTGGACGTGGAGTTTCTTGTTTACCGGGATCGTATTGCCCCAGTTTAGCATCACTTATACCTGTAAGTGATATGATGAGTATGTAATGTATGCATAATTTTATACATTGACAATATTTATCATATGATGTATGTTCGTCTATTGTAGGTGTTGTGGGCTTCATTCATTAGAGAGCCTTCTCTTGTATTGGTGCATGGTTGCCCCTACGTTTTTTTAAGGATTCCATGGATGACCACCTTAGAGTGACGACCATGGGTTTGTTGAATCAAATTTCAGTTTAGAGCTTGAATCTGGTTTGAGGAAGATCTAGATGAGTCGTTGATCTCGCATTGTGTTGGTGATGATCGCTAGGAAGCTATTTTACTGAAGTGTTTGGAGGTATAGGATGTCACGTACCATTCCATAGATGAGATGATGGTCTTGATATTTCTTTGGTTCTAAGTTTTGCATAGACCGCCCTTACGGGTTTTCAATCTATCGAACATTGTCTTAATTTTTACCTAGACCGTCCTTTTTGGTTTTCAATCCAGCAG
This sequence comes from Euphorbia schlechtendalii, assembly GCA_949673415.1. Lineage (NCBI taxonomy): Eukaryota > Viridiplantae > Streptophyta > Magnoliopsida > Malpighiales > Euphorbiaceae > Euphorbia > Euphorbia schlechtendalii. The sequence continues at coordinate 29,664 of CATIWQ010685931.1, forward strand.
ACTCATTTTTTTCATTTATTTTTACTTTTTCATTTTTTTGGATGTTTACTTTCGATATTCTACCATTGGCATGCAAGCAATCAAAAGAAGCATATACATAAAGATTCAGCAAAAATGACAATTCATTGATGAACTTAACATGAATATAAATGTTTCAAATGATTTGACTCTTGCCATTGATTAGCCCTCTCAGGTTTTTAACCAATGTGGTTCTCTTAACATCCTAAGTTTTACCTAAGCCGCCCTTTTCGGGTTTTTAGCTCATCGGACTATTCTTTTTCTATTTTGAAAAAAGGCCCTAATTTTTGCTCAATTAATAAAGTGTTATTTAATAGGCTAATTTATTTTTTATTGGTATTGCTTTTTATCGATTTATTTCTTTCACCTATGCATGATAACAATTGTGTAAGACTTGGTTGATTTGGTATATCGGTAACCGTCTATGTCCATGACTTTAATTTTTATCTCATTCAGCATTTCTGATCTATTGGTTGGTGCTCATGCTGCTTTGCTAGCTTGAGATGTATGCGATGATGGGTATTGATCATTAGCATTTCCTTATGAATTCGATTGTTCTCCGATGAAGGCTTCAGATCCAGTAGCTTGATTCTATCGAGGGTGAATAGTTTATGTTCAATGATATTCCTTCAATGGTGTGATGATGAGCCCATAAGTGTTGGTGAGTCGTGTGATGGAGTTGTTTATGTGGTCAACGATCTGACTCCTTCTATGTATCTTTAACATTGCGCCTGTTGTTTGACTTCTATTTGCTTTGTTGACATTTTGGCTTTATTCTGGCTTTGACTTTTACTCCAATCCCTTGATTGACTGATTTAATAATCAATGGACGTTTCATGCTTGGGGATCTTTTTGTTGATCTTTCATCTTTAGCGAGGCAAATGCTATCACGCGTTGTCTAAGTACATTAGTTTATCTCTCACTTTCTCTCAGGAGTCAAATCATTATTTGAACTTGTTGTAACTTTGGGGAATCTATTTATACCCAAATTAATTTCATTACATGATATATCATATGTGCTAAAAACATTATGTGTGTGCTTATGAGAATGGGTGATGTCATAGATATAATATCAAGCAAGTAGTCAAAGTTCAATTTATTTAAAAAGCCTTGTGGGCAAAGTAGCTAGAAGCTAATTTATTACATCATCATCTATTGGTTATCTTTCGTACTAGTGCCCCCCAGATGTGTCCATGGTTTCAAAGTGCTCCATCCTATCTGCCTTCTCAAACACTTCTTGATAGCTCAAAAAGATGTCCGACCCAAACTTGTTTCTATATGATGGCAGTGCACCATCTAGAAGCTTGGTTATCATCTCCTGTGTGGCCATCCAACGCCCATAGTAGGATTTGAAGCTTTCGCCTTGCTCTTACCCTATAGCCTCCAGATGTTACATCGTGGTTTCCATTTGAGTGTTGAAACCATAATGCCTCATCATAGCCTGAGCAAGGCTATTACATTAAGTAGCTATGTCCAATGGAAGGTGGCTGTACCATTCATTGACTGGGTGGCCCAAGGTGATGACAAAGAGTTTAGCCATCATCCATTTGCTAACCTTTAATGCTCTCATCACTATCTGATAATGCGTTAAATGAGCGCACGGGTCACCAGAGCCCACATACTTTTCCAACTAAGACATTATAAATTTTGGGAGCAAGCTATCTTCATACCCGATTATCGGTTGTGCAGGGTATGTGTTTATGAGGTGTTCGCCATGAGTGGCCAAGAATTGTTGCCATAATTCTACCATTCCTAGTTGTCGGAGGGTGGTATTCCCCGAACTAGGATAAGAGCTATATTGCCCTTGGGGAAATGCCACAAAATTGGGCAATTGAGGGGTAGCCTAGAATTGTGAGGAAAATGGCACACTCCAACTAAGGATATATTGTTGGGCCCCTTCTTGAAAAAAAGGCCTTGGTGCGAATGCCGGCTGCCCAAGTTGCTCTGGGAAGAATTGGTTCTCGGATTACTATCGGAAAGGAATAGCAAAGCTATATCCTGGTTGATCATTTTGAGCTTGGTTCTGGTTCAGCTGACTTTGTCCTACTTCGAATTGGTACACCGTAGTAGGTGCTGGGGGCACCATATGTGAAGTAGGAGGTCCCCCTATTTTAGGCTGGCTAGTTTGACCGTTGTTGTTAAGGGTGACCTCAGGTCTGTATACTACATTTTGAGCCTTCTCGACGTGCTGATGAATAAGCGATGCTAGTTATTCACTATTGGTAAAGGCATTCAAGGAAGCTACACTCTCAGCGCTCACCGATGACTGATGTGTCTACTAAGAGTTTTATCTCCTAAGGGAGGGGTGATCCCCCTCTGCAACTCCATCTTTTGGATTGGCCATGCTGTCAAGATTCAAAGTCGCTTGTTGAACTGAATCCGAATCTAAACCCAAGTCTTCACTTGAGTCAGTGTATGGAACCCCCTCCAAATTAGCCACGATCAGAGAGATGCGGATTAAGTGGTGAGTAGGCCTTTTCTAAGCTAAGATACACAAGCAGAAGATCAGACCATGCATTTGAGATTCATGACATGATTCGTGATGTGGAAAATGCATGAGATGTTTAATGTTATGGATGCATTCATAAGGGGTTGGCATGTGAGATAAATAATGTGTTTGTAAATCCATTTGAAACAAACCGGTTAGTCGTAAGATAAAATGAAAATAGGTGAAAATGAAATCCAACCCCTAGGGATGGACTTTAGGTTTGTATGATGTCCGTGTGACATCATAACGTGAATGGTGTATAAAAGGTGACCAAATTATTGTGTGGTGATAGGTAAAAAATTTGAGATTTCGTACTATGACTAGGTCTCATGGAGTGAGGAGGTCAAAATTATTTCAGATATGCAGTGCGACATACCCTGATGAAATGAAAATAACCACTGTATGTAGCTATTTAGTGATTTGGTTATTTGCCCAATTAGGGCAGAGTTTCGGATGCTAGTGTGGTCATCACTTTTGAGGGTATGCAATGATTCATGAATCATTGCTCCGTGTGGGTGAATGGTTCGGGTATTAAGTGTATATCCTTGAAGATTTGGTAAGGTAGGACTTTTGAAATAAGTTTGCCTCGTGTGGGATTAGGTTCGGATGTCAACTGGGACATCATGTAATGTGGAAAAAAAATAGTTTGGGCAGGTATTTATCCCATTTGGGCTATGAGTTGGATGACGAGTGGAAATATCATAGGTAATATGTGGGATATATTATTGCCTCGTGTGGGCTAAGTGTCGGATGTCAAGTGGACATCACGCAAATTGGGGTGAATGATGCTTCACGATTTTAAGTGGTTTCATGTTATCCTAAGGTGACATGATCTCGAGTGTCATCTAATCTTAAGTGTATGTGGTACCGATTTGGTATCATAATGATGTGAAAATGTTATATTAACATTATAAGTGTGTGCGTTCGAGTGTCTTCACTAAGATTCGTGGTTAGCATGACATTTGTATAGTGATAAGTAGTAAACACGTAGCACATAGCATGCAACGTTCAATCTTCCAACCACACAGCTCCCACGCATAGGGTTTTTGGCTAGTCTTTATCCTAAGTTTGGTTCATCTTAGTACCACGGGGATACTAAGGAGCGCACCTGCAAGAAAAATATAATGTATGGTCGTTTGTTGGGTAACACCCTAGGTAAAAGGCCTATGGTTTAATGACATGAGGTTTGTAAGTGGGTTGCTAATGTAGAAGGTTCTTGTTGCGCTAAAATACACTCCAAGCCTCTCCCCAAATGGGTTCGACGGAGCTACATGCGATATGGCAACAAGTGCTCCACTCGCTCAAGTACTATCTTTTCTCAAGGAGGCAGATTAGTACAAGAGAAAGCTTTGCGGTAATAGGTACCTTAGACTTACGAGCTAATCCCCTCTATTGAAATTTGAAATTATGAATATGTCATAATTAAGAGAATACGGAATAATGGGATCAATAATTTTTTGCACTTATTTAAAAAATAAAAAACCTTTGAGAAAAAGAGTTTAAGAAAAATTCACAACAGAGTTGCCACTATAAGTGGATGACACGGAGCGATGGGCTGAGAGGGCACTAATTAGAAGGCGCGGTCCACCAGGGTTTTTTTGTTAAAATAAAAGTGTACCGGTTTGTGGACCCGGAAAGGTTTGAAAGAGAAATCGAAAACATTTTTTATTGGTCAAACTTGAATCCATCATCTCTTAGTGTAAAATCGCTAACTCGATTAGCTCTTCCAGGGATTAAAGTCTTGCGAGGCTTAACGTCCGAGGGACGGTCCACTAAGACACAGAGATTCGGGTTTGGCATAAGTTGCTTATTTCATATTGGATCACATTATATTACATCTATAGAAAACCGTATTTCTAAATTCTGCATATTCGAACTTATGTCGTTTTTAGGTTTGTAATGTATGATTTAACTCACATGCGGAAAGTAGTAAATCCATATATAAAGCGATAAATAAATATCGAAAAGTAAAGATTAAAATTACATAACCTTGGGGGATGCAACCGCCCTCTTAATCAATTAATTACAATTCCCAAAAAATAATTGAATTGCAATACCAAAGGAAAATAAAACCCTATGCATACATCTAATCCTAATCTACCTGCATCCACAAAGGTAAGCATAGGGCATAACACAACATTAATATTTACATGTACGTTCGATTTTGATTTTGGCAAGGCCCGTGTGGCTTAATTAAAATATCGAAGATTGAAAATTTCTGATTTAGAAGAAAAAATGATTCATTTAATAACAAATATGTTGTTTATTTTAATTAATGAAAATGATCGCATGACAATAATGTAAGGTCAGTTATCCGGGAATAATTTCAATTCCCTTCGTGGGGGTAGTCGAACATGTATTTTATAATTAAATAAATAAAAAAATTAATTAAAAGCATAAAAGAAAGTTACATAATAAAATAATGACAAATAAATAAATAAAAAGTTAATAAAATATAATTTAAAGGAATAAAATAAATCCTAGGTCGATGACGAAAATTGAGTTTGTCTCACTATTTGAGAGAAAAGAAAAATAAATATAAAAATATAATACACGGGAAAAAACAGCTCTAGGAACTCAGAGGCTTACCCTTTCGTTACGAATCCACGGCGACAAATCTGCTTGATTTTCAGTAGTGCTTCTCTTTCGTTTCGATTTAATTTGTGTGCAAATATGCTATTTTAATCCTAAAAATATTAAGACTCAGACTCTAAATTTGTTTTGGGTTCGAGAATATCTGAGGATTTTTGAGAAAAATATGAAATAAATTGATTTAAAAGTAATTATATCCGGAATACAAACTTGTTTTACACCCGAAAATAATAAAAGGACCTTTTAAAAAATGATGAACAAAAGTCATTATATATATATATATATATATATATATATATATATATATATATATATATTCTTTTAAAAAACAATTTAATTAAATTATTTTAAACCTTAAACTTTATTTAGGTCCTTAAAATATTTTAAACCTTTAATTTTCATATATA